>PNEQ01003225.1:0-11529 GCA_003012365.1 Medauroidea extradentata | reverse complement strand
CCCCCGTGCATTTAATGAGTACATATTGTAGCTAAAATTTATCGGAGCACTTTAACGTAAATGTAAACATTGTACAAGGCTATGTAAATAAAAGCACGTGGCAATGTTGATGTTTACATGTAGCGGAAAGATATAAACTGGCAGAAAATAGAAATTAATCAGGGCTTTTTTCAGTGCTCACTTTATTCCGAATCACCTAATAATTAAATTTCAGTTTACTGTGTGAACTGTTCAATTCCTTACATTGTTCAGAATATTAATCAACATAGTTGTCAAACTTTGTTATTTCACTGAAACCTAAACATTTCTCATTAGAAAACTAAATTCATAACTTTTCCTGCAAAAAAAAAATGCAATATTATTACACAGCCATAATATAAAACAAGTTAAAATGACTATATAGCACTTATAATAACAATATTAATAATAATAATAATAAATAATAATAATAATAATAAAAACAGATGGGGGCACTGAACTTATAGCAAGATTGTTCTGTAACAATATTTTTTATTTTTGTAACAAAACCATTTTAAAGTTATTTCACCATCTCTAGAGGACAATAGTTCCAAATTTGATTCTGTAGATCTCAAGACATTACTTGTACCTATCCAACTCCTTAGTTTCCATATTAATTTTAATACTTTTTATTTTTGAAGTTGCAGTAGAAAGTAATGTTCAAGTGAGTGTAGTCAAACAAATTAATTTCTAATCATTTTAAATACACATTATCCAACATAAAATGTGCTGATATATTAAATGTAAACTTATCACAACTTTAAAAATAAAATTCATAAAATGCACCAATTCCTTTAATGACAGAAATTGTTTCAGAACCAAAGAAATAATTTCATTTTGAAATTTTTAACACATTGTGGTTATAAACTTAAAGAAATATCATTATCATAAAAACACTGAACTTACCTTAATATCAATGAGCAGTCCTTCCATTGGCCTAAAAGGGTTATGAACTGTGAGGTGGTAGTTTAACTGCTGCATCAGAAGCAGTTCATTATTTAAAATTATATCTGTTGCCTTCTCTCGATCACCTTTTATGTTAGCCACGAACTGTGATATGGAAACATTGAATTCTTCCACTTTGCATGCCAAGTACGCACATGTAACCCTGTAGTAACAAACATACAAAACTAAATATGATGCAATGTGTGCCACAAATACTCTATTATAAAACATTATGACCACCCTTGGGGAAAAAAAAAAACATTTCTTTTATTTCCATTTGAATCGGTCATTTGAGAAACAACGTAAGTCAATTTTCTGCCAAAATGAGCTATGGGTAGTATAATTTTCTACAGATGTAAAGACACATTGTACTATTAAAAGCACTTAAGTCAGTCGTTACTTGTGTGTACAGCAAGGTGCATAACTGTGAGTTCATTTGAGAAACACCATAAGTCGCTGACTTATGTTCTTTCTCTAGTATACTCAGATCACTGACTGGTGTTGTGTGACCTACATAAATTGCAACCATTTATACCAGACACAGATGATATCCAGGTATTTTTCAATGAGGTGTTTGCTGGCCATCTATTTGTACAAACTCTTGTATAGAACACGAGATGTTGCACTGAAAAACCAGAAATTATTGTAAGACCAGAAGAACATTACTTGCAAGTCTTACAAAGGGATGTGTGCTTGGACAAACAGCTGTATTTTTAAGTGCGTTGTGGAACACAATGTATTAGATTATAGAAAGAAGTTTTTTTTTTTTGTAGCAATTTACATTATGTAAATTGTTTCTTAAGGGACATAATATGTTAACATATAAATACAGATATTATCAACATATATTGTAGGAAAATACACGATACAATACTGTATCTTACTATCATTTTATAATGCAATCACTAATTAACTTGTGAAACAATATAAGTCAACATTTCAAAATTGCTGCCGTTCGTACAGTTAAACTCAGAATCACATTTAATTGCATCTATCATATAAATAACAATACAGGATTTGTTGAGTAATGCTTGCAAACATTTATAGGTCAATCTCTATCAATTTAAAGCTTGAAATACAGCTGTTTACTTGTGAAACAACATAAGTCAAATATTTGAAATGAGCATTGTTCTAATATAACAACACAGAAACAATTTTCATTGCAACCATCATAAAAGTAACGTTGTGAAGTATTTTCAGTAATTTTTTGCAAGTAAGTATTTCATAAGTAACTTTCAGAATTATGGTGTTTTTTTTTCACTTCCTGAAAAGTGGACTTTTTTTTACTCATGTTGTTTCTCAAATAACCAATTCATTTCCTAATTAATTTTACAGCACAAAATTAATATTTGCAGTCTGCAAAACTTAGTTTCACCAAACACTGGTTAACACAAGTAAGTATGGTTGGGATTATACGTCCAACCACGGCTGACATATTTTGTTACGACTGTTCCAGTTAATTAGGCCAGATTTTGAAAGTTCTCTTGCAAGACATGGATATTTTGGATCAGCAGTAATGATCTGTGGTTTCCTGGAGGGGGCAAAAAAGAAAAAAATGTTTCCTGCAATCCTATTCATTATCACCTATTCTGAACAGAACTATCACCATCTTGGCAACTAAATTGGAACAGACTTGATGATTTTATCACTGTAACTACACTTCTGTTAATAAAAGCAGTGCTTGGAGATATAGGCCAACCAAAGTCATGTGAGTTATTCAGGAAAGAGGGTGAAACATACAGGCATATGCAAGTTAGCGCTCCACGGCTGTGAATTAGCAGACACAAGCGTAGCAGCCGAGGAACCTAAGATCATTCGTAACCATGTCTCAATGCAGCAGTTTTGTGAACTCTACACTAAGCATCAAATAATATGAATTTATTTTACGCTCTCAACACTACACACACTTTTTCGAGCAGTAAACTTTTGATATGTTACTCAACACTTCTGACTCTAAAAACATGCCAGAATTCAGCTTTGGACATATTGTTTATAGGCTGAAATATTTATTTCCTGGGCTATAGATAGGATATCACAGACCGAAAGGCCACGTGTAAACACAGATTCTTAAACCATGACAACAATAATACATTTACATTCGTGATTTAAGATTCCACTAAGCCACTGATGTACAAATTTTTTTGTTTTAAAGCCGTAGTATTTGTTTTAGAGTATAAATCAAAAATGTTTGTTTGAAGAAACAATTTAATGTATGGCCTGTATTCTTTTAACATTTCTGCCCTAAATTTGCATTACTTGGCAAATGTAAATTGTAAACAGTGATAGGAAAAAATTAGTATCCATTTCTTTCTATCACGGTTTACAAATTGCATTTAACACTCAAAACAAATTTAGTGCAAACAGGTTAAAGAACACATATATTAAATTGGTTCTTCAAACAAACACTTTAGATTTATACTCTAAAACAAATATTAAGGCTTTAAAACAAAGAATTTGTAAATCAGGTGTATAGTGGAATCTTAAGTATTATTATTATTTGGTTCACAGACTACTCTCTGGCCTAGCAAAGTACAGATTGGTAATGAACAGTGTCACTTTATTTGAATATACTAACACCAGAGAAGGATCAATGGACGATTTTCGGGAAATTTTTATTCCAGTGTAGAACAGTGAGTATCGTGATGTTTCTGCTAACTCACAAAGTAACCATAGGGATGAATCGCTAAAAAAAAATCAAGTTGTTCCTCTACGTCCTTCATTAAATTTTTAACCTTTAAATTTACTGAAAACTGAAGGTTTTTAGTTAATTTCATACAGTCACAACATAGAGAAGATTATATAAAATTTCTTATTTCAATAAGACAAAAAAAATTTACTTTTAACATGCTTTCCAGTGATACTAGTATGAGGTGTATTGCTCCTTTATTAAAAAACATGGTTCATACTCCCCAGGTATAATTAAAAATAAGAAGCTAAGGACTTTTCTAAATATTTTAAGGACTTTTTTTAAGGCCTGAAGAACGCTTTACAACATATAAAACTTAATGGACGGTAAAAACACAAAAATTGACGGGAAAAAATTGTAAAATTACCACATTACAAACAACGTTAAACAAATATTAGACTGATAGCGCTGGTAACAGTTAATGTGCGGTGCAGTGTTCATTACTAAAGCTTTGTCTGATTCTCATATGGTATACAAATAAACTAGTTTTGTACCGGACACCAAAACCTCCGTAGATACGTAAGAGATCTAAAGTTATTAGGTATTGCATGCCATAAATAACGGTGAACTCTAGCATGTTTTTCAATGCATCAATACATAATGAACCAAAACAAGTGAAAAATAAATACATTTTGCAATCATTTACTGTATTATCAACACTAAGTATGAATACCGTTATTACTCCAGTATCTTACGCTCTCACATACCTTAGTTATACTGTACATACTATATTTTCATGTATGAATTTGTAGAAAAAATATTTTTCTGGAGCATAAAATTGGTTCTCTGTCTCGGGAGCATAAAAGTAGTTCTTTACTTCTTCTTCTTCTTGGGAGCATAAAAATGGTTCTTTGTCTCAGGAGTATAAAAGCAGTTCTTTGTCTTGGGAGCATAAAAAAAGGCTCCATGTCTGGCGAAAAAAAATTTATGTATCCCGTTCTGAACCCAATAAGTCATAATAAAAAGTTTGTAGTAAGTTACGTGAGTAAATACAATACTACAAACACACGTTTGAAAAAAAAATCTAAAAAAAAATGAGGACTTTTATGGCCAAAATAAGGGCTTTTAAGGACCCTTGAATGAATATTAACAATTACGGACCTTTTAAGGACAGTACGAACCCTGAAAAAGTTATGGCCTATCCAAAAATACTCTAAAATGATGATTTTACACCATACTGCTTCCAACAGAAAATAGGCTACATTTCAGAGTGTATTAGGCTAGTACTAAAAATTTAAAAATTTGGGGTTTTTCTAAGGAAGGATAGTAGAAAACACTAACAAAGTTTCAGGAAAATAAAAATTAAGCTGCAAAAAAAAAAAACTTCAAAATTTGTATACTAGTAATGGAATGACCCTAGGGTGGCATGCTCTAGTTCAACGGAAGCATCTTGCACTCATTTTGGAGAAATATTTTTTTCCTCATGCTAAAATTATATTTTCAGACACTTATAAAGGCAGTCTTGTGAACAACTTTTCCTATGAGAAATTATTTTTTATTTAATTCCTGAGCAGTCTGACTCACCCGCAGATGAATATGTATGGATAGAAATCACAGGTGGCACAACGAAACACTGCTGTTTCAACCGAACAGATGTAAACAGGACTGTCAATACAAATGTTAAAAAGTAGAATTGTTACACAAGATAGACTATAGAGTTGCCCAGACT
Source organism: Medauroidea extradentata (assembly GCA_003012365.1). Lineage (NCBI taxonomy): Eukaryota > Metazoa > Arthropoda > Insecta > Phasmatodea > Phasmatidae > Medauroidea > Medauroidea extradentata. Next base: position 6,211 of record PNEQ01003225.1, on the reverse strand, counting down.
ACTGAACTGTGGTAGTGACTGTCTACTTGAGGAGACACTGTATCTATAACATGTTGAATGATTGAGGATATGTCCATTCTTTTGTGAATTCACACCCATAATCTAGGTCCCAAATAACGTATAAATTCCCAAGCACATGAACAGGACTAACGGAACGGTGAGGTAAGCGGGCTTAACGTCTTGTCGACAGTGAGGTCATTTGCAATGATGACACACACATCATTGACACTATGACAGGAAGTAGGAGAGAAATAAACTATAGCCTGTGTTCAGGAATCATCTTGGCATTCACCTGGAGCGACTTAAGGAAACCATGGAAAACCGAAATCAGGATGGCAGGAGCCAGGAATCAAACGCTAGTCTGTCCGAACGTGGGTCCAATGTGTTGTAGATGTGCCATCTAATTCTGTCACCGAGATGGTGACAAAGGTGAGAAGTAAGGATAAGAGACCCCACTATGTGACATGTCTTATAAATCCTGTTCCTTAGTAACAATAATAATAGCAGACGCCTAGACGTAAGCTCAAACTTTATATTTGATATTGCAACAGAGTATGAAGTAGCGTAATGTGACAAACTGTCCCACTTCAGCTGATACAGAAAACTTAATACCTGGAATATTACGTCAGGGAGGTACAGAACATGACGAGAAGATTCAATCAATATCCAACTCAGCATGCATTGCGGAATGTAAAAAACAAGTTATTTCTTATGTGTACCTATATTTTGTGGCAGTAAGCTAATCCAAATCAAGTTCAGAGAATAAAACACTTAAATCTAAACCAAGTAGGCACCTTTATAAAAGTCGTACTTTGGAAGTCAAAACCAAGACTGTCAACTAAACACAAGAGCCCACCATGCTAAATAAATTCAGATGGCAATGTGATAGGAATACACATTAATGAATTCAGTATAGCAGTTGCAGCCTGAAAGATAAACATGTACCAGAATAAAAATTGGAGGATGAAATGGGATCAGTTAAGGTGGAAGTCGCTATTATTTTGAATTTATGTAATTTACATCATAATTCTAGTTTCATAAATCATTACGAATAGAATTACTGATGTTACAAGAAATTGTAATCTAATCTTACTATGGCATATTAACCGTCCAAAGTAATTAATAAACATTCTACTCAGGACAATTCTACAGGAGAGACTAATACAGACATTTCGTCAATACTAATTTTAAATGAACAACGGTACTCCGTCAATACTAACTTTAAATAAACCACAGAGTATTATTATGTGCTTTAACGTATCCAGAATTTTAATAATGAAAACTGAAATACATTTTATTCCTAAAAATTTAATGAATATGGGTTGACATTTGCCCTTCCTACTTAAAACAGTTCTAGTGTGAAAATTTTAAATTATAGTGTTAGTTTAGTAGAAGTTGTGTGTGATGATGAAGAAATTAGGATGGAAACCGTTGAGGAACAGGAGGAGAATGGAAAAACTGGTCAGGTTATATAAGGTGATGAACGAAAAGAGGGGATGGGGCGAGTGAGTGAGAGATTTTGGCAAGCACTTAACGTTGTGGTTTTCAGCGCTGGTGGGGGATGACATGAGGCAAGTATGGAGCAGTGCCAGAATGAAAAGGCAGTGGAAACGGGAGATCCCTAGAAAACCCGCCGACCAATGGCATTGTGGATGGGGCGGTTTGGCCTGCAAGCTACCTAAGGGAACTTATAAGATAAAAGGAAACAACAGTGAGAAGATTCAGAGGGTGTGGAGGAGAATGGAGAGGGGTAGACAGTCAATGCTGGTGAGGACGTGAGGGAGTGGAATGGACTGTGCGAGATGAGTAGTGATTGTGAGGCAGGTTAGAAGGTTTAGGAGGGGACTGGAGGATTGGAGCTGTGGGGATGGGAAGGAGTCTGCTCGCTACCAGGCGTTAGCCCAATTGCGAGTGTACAATTTTATTATTATTATTATTATTAATGACTTTAATAATCTTGTATCAAAATTTTTAGTGTGCACAGTATAACAGCATGTAAAAGTCGAAATTTGCATTACAACAAATAAAAACAGATTTGCTGCAATGAAATAATTTACACTGACATTAAAAATGGCACGGGCTACAAGCTAAAAGTTATAAACATACAAAATATTTTTGTATTTTAACAAAATTGCAGAATATAAAGATTTTTTTTTTTTTTAAATATTAGTAACATCTTTGATACACAAAAGAACACAAATAATTTTCAATTTATCAAATACTTTGGTTTTTAGTGAACAGCAGCAAACCCCCTGACTACAAAACTACAAAATTTACAGCAATGTGAACTGTCAATTTGTTGCGAACGTCAGTGGTAACAAGTTCACTTCTGCTTCTACGACGTAACAGTCTGCCATGATGAGGTGTGTCAAAGATGCCATAGTAAGAGCTGACAGATGTGTGACCCTACATGCTCCCTGTCTAGACTTATTCCTGTTTATCGCCCATTCTTGTAGGCGTCCAACCTTCCCTTACAGAAACTTTAACTAAGAAGCTAAGAACAGAAACTAATGGGTTCAACTACTTTATATGGCAGTAGCTAAATGAGTCCGTCATTTGATACACTGCCATTGGCAGTTTGAATCTCACACACTTTAGCCACTGTAATCACAGAAATAATGGTATGGGAAAAGAACGGCTTTGGCCTTACCCAGAATATTTGGTTACAAAATGCAACATAACTGTCCTTAACTTTACTTTCTATTCACAACTTACAGCTATAAAAATCTAGTTAAGATGTAAACATACTTCTGTCAATCATGCCATTCAAGACTCCGGGCCAGATTGTCATATTTTCCCATGGAAGGCAAAAGTGCATTCCCCCTCCCCCCACTTTTTTCACAATTTATAAGAGCAGTAATTACTTGAATCTACTAAATGATACAGACATTAGTTTTAAGCTTAAGGACACCGCCTATTAGTACGTTAGAGGATCAGAAGTGATGGAGCTGTAAGAGCAACTTGATATGTGTATTAAATGTTGCATCGCCGCTACGAGCCAAGTGCTGAACCAGCATGCGAGATTCCCGCATATCCATTTTTACTATGGGACTTAAAACAGTCACCATATAATTTTATTGGTGGAAAGACGGTAGCAAAGTTCAGTGCATATCTCAATCTGAGTTCTGTCTACATCCTATTAGTACATTTTGAAGTACAGATGTCTGAAAAGGCAGTTTTTTAGCTATGTTACAGAGCAAGAAACAGTGTTCTGGTGTCTTAACAATGACATTCCAACCTTGTCCGAAGTGTGTTTTCTATTCCTACATTGGCACAATGGGCACGTGCAGAATAGTTTCACAAAAAACGTATTTATGAACACACTGCAACACATTTCAAGCGTGTGATGGACAGCGCACCTGAAAAAACGATTTGAAAGAAAGGCTCACAGTATTTCTTTAGGATGATAATCCATGACTGAGTTGCGGATGTAAAATCTCTTGAAGTAATGGAATGTGGTTCCAATTACTGAGCGAGGCATTGTAGGTTCAAAGCGTTTGCAGAAGTCCCGCAACTGCAACTCATGCTGTCGTAGCAGCAACCTTTCTTCCGCTGCACTCAAGAAAGTTGCCTCCCGTTGCTCCTCCTGCAGAACAAACATGGTATGTACTGGCAGAAATCTGATTTACAACGAAGAAAATCAACCAAATAAATGGGGGAAACAGTAACTTACATCTTATTACACGGTCAATAACTTCAGGCAGTCACCAACCTGGTGTTGGAACTATACTGCAGCATGTTTGAAAAAAACATTATTATTCATACATAAAATACAGAGCCATTGACACACACTAATAACAGTTTATGGTTTGTACATTATATAGAATATTAGATATAAAAGTTCACCTCACTACAATTTTTTATTGTAGGCTACTGGCTTAATTTTCGTGTTCATATAATCCCTCACATCGGTGAATGAATAGAATTAGTTATTTTTCTGCTATTTGTTTTATTTCACTTGTGAATTTAGGTTTATATTTATGTTGGGTGGTGAAGAATTAAATACACAGATACCAATATAGTGACAGTTGTTTGCATATTGGCTGGTTGAGTAACGTGGTACCGTGAGGTTTTTTGTTGTTCTCGTAGTGTGTGCGTACATCACTGCTTGTATCATAGAAGTGTATATTTTTCTCAATTACTAGTAGTAGCCTAATGAAATATTCACAGTAAAATGGTAGAATTTTAATTTAACTTTAAATAAATTTCTGAATGACGATGATAGATGAGCGTAAATATTCTGACACTATTTGACGAGTGTCCCCATAATTATATGCTGTACAGTAACACACTTCTGAGTGACAGGAGGCAAAGTACACTGATCTTAGATAATCTTTAGAGACGAGTTGTCTTATTATTAAAGTACATGTACTCTTAAAACTAATCAGAACAATAAAACAAAAAATATCTCTAAATACAATATGTCTGAAATAGTGGGGGTAATAACTGACCAGGTTAACTGACAAGTGAGAAAGGATTACCTACATTTGGTAAAAACATTCAGAGGCAGATTAGAAGGTGGTGGACGGGATCACATTCACACATGCACACAAACATACATTAAATTACACAAACATACTATCTCTAACACACATTCACTCGTACATACACAGACACACGCACATAAATGTGCTCATGGAAGCACGCAAACGTATACAATTAAATTCAATTTGCAAGCTACTAATCTTGCCCATTTAGCTCACTGGGGCAAGTTAAGATAGTATTTATTAATTATGGTACCTTCTAGAAGGTACAAAAACTTGTTATATTCCTGTGTTTCAATTTCAAGCTGCTTCAAGACTTTGACACAGCAGTATTGAAGGATTGGGAGTAAAATTTAGTTTCGTGTAGCAGTGTTATTAATCTATTGTCTGCTTTGGAGAGTGTGTTTACAGCATGTCAATCATTTTGGTAAGCAAAACATTTATGTAGGTAGCGTGGTGTTCAATACAAGGGCAGAGCGTGGGTGTTTTGTCTTTCCGCTAACTTAAGCCATGACAGCTGTCCGATGTAGCGGGTTACACTGTTACGAGCTTTTAAATTAAATATATATCCGACACATGTATTGTGGAGTTTTTGAAGATACTGGTGTCATCTGCAAATAAGGTAGGTATAGAACTATTGTTTAGGCAGTCAAGCAGGTCATTAAATGTAAACCAGGAATAACAAAGGTCCAAGAAATGAACCTTGGAGAGCACCATGTCTTACCTTACCCGATTTTGTAGGTATTTGAGTATTCCCTAATACAAACTTGTTGTTGCCTATTTGATAGGTACGAATATATGAGTTATTTTAACACAAAAGTTTTATTTATTTTTTTACATCACCCTGGAGATTCCGTAATGAACTTCTTGTTCATGGAATATAGGGCTTGTCAATTTGAGATATACAGGTACAGTATACATATACATATTTTATTATAACTTACTGTCATATTAACACCGTGCTTTTGAACAAAGTTTCTATTCGCTTCTTGCCTGAAGCGATTCAAATCTGCTTCATCACTAAAAGTCCAATATTTTACTTGTGTACTTGAGGGAAACATTTCGTACCGTTAAAGGTTCAGTTCAGACATAAGTTAAATTGACAACTGATTATTTATACAACTTCCCATTACATGCAAATTAGAGCAACAGTAATACATTGCTGCCCATAAAGAAAAAAACATTGTTTTATAACCCCCAAAATTATTCAAAAATTCAAACACTTGTAAACAATTCATAGATACATGTACAACAGGGGCTGGCCATGGCGTATACTGCCCAGGCAAACACATGAAGTCAATAGGCGTATTTTAGCGGTTGACTTGGTCACAAGCTGTTAGCAAGCGTTTGCCGAATCTGTTTGCATTCACAATAGGTTTGTTCGCGTGGTCTGCCAGTTTTATCAGCCGAGGGCAAGTGCCATTTTTCGCTGGCAGCGAAATGGCAGGACGGGCAGTTGCAAGTTGCTATGACCACCCGAACAACATCTGGCAGTAAACAAGCATGTTGTTTTGAAAAATACCCGCGGAAGTTTGTTTTGAAAGTTTAGCATTGAGAAATCAGCTTAGCTTCCCGACGTATTTTCGTAATTACGTTAATAAATACAATAACTTTCGTTTAGGCCTAAAGAATGGAAAACAAGAGATCGCAGGACTTCCCACGCAAACTAATAGCATTGGAGACGAAAGAATTTAATACCCATAGCGGAAAAATACGTTTTTAACGGG
>PNEQ01003224.1:24326-38619 GCA_003012365.1 Medauroidea extradentata | reverse complement strand
GTTTTATTAAAATAGAACGAAGAAAGATGTGGGGTGGTTGGGGTGGATCTTTCTTCTTTCTATTTTTTTTGCATATTCCATTCAGAGATTATTTTATATTTCTAATATAATAAATCTACAAGTCACTAAAAGTCACTTTTTTCCATCAAAAAGTCACTTTTTCCACTTTTTTAAAGCTTTTAACCTGTTACAAGCCCTGAATATATCAGACAGAGATACAAGTACTTACAGGTGATACTTGTAAACAGGTACACACACACTAAGGGACGACACACATTTTTCTTGTGAAGCGCTGCCGCGATGTTTCGCCAGTAGTAAACTGGCTTCCTCGGTCGGCAAGACATGGCAGTTGTATCTGTAAGTACTTTTACCTCAGTCTGTTACCGTATTTGTTGGCATATAGGATGACCCCGCATATAAGACGAGTCATGGTTTTGAAGGTACAAAATCTTGAAAAAAAGTAAATTACTAATTTTGAAATTCCCTACAGAAATATATTTTTTTCCTTTGCCAGAAACGTTAAAAATTTAGTTTAAATATTTTCAATGCATTTATTACAGTCATATAAACATCACAGTAGACACAAAACGAATAACGTTGGCTACTACTGCAGTCCGGGCGCCCAAGAGCCAAGGAAAAGACACGGCGGCGGCCGGCTACATCATCAGTTGCCGGCTGGTGTGCGCGACTTGGCAACGCCAGACTGAGGCACACCGCGCGCTACATGGCAACGTCGGGCTACAACAGCTGCTTGCAAGGTCATTGCATTCCTGTGCACTGTTATCAGCCAGCCTAGCACTAGACACATGAATGTGTGGTATGGTAACTAGATCCTAGTTTTTTCCGCCTGAGAGTTTTGTGCTTGCGAGTCAAAGGATGTAAGTATGCAGACCTAGATCCTTGTTTTCTCCGCTCGAGAGTTGTAGGCTGGCGAGACAAAGTATCTAGGCACCGCTCCAGCTGCATTGATCACCGCTGTGCTGCAAGGAAGTGTCCTTTATTATGAATGACGCTCGTCAAAAGTTCGTACCGTAAATTTTATTTAAAAAACGGCGCACTCGTTTTCATTTGTGATGAAAAATGCAATTCATTGAAACTTCATACTACTCCACAGCTTACAGCTTGGCTTTCAAACAATTTTTAGGTTACCAAAAATTTTTGCACCTTCATCTAAGACGAGTAGCAATTTTTGAAGGCCAAAAATATGTTGTCTTATATGCCGGCAAGTACGGTATATTACTTCGTTATCCTAGCGGCCTATTTCTCGCCAGTCTTGTATAGACTTAAAAGTTTACCTTGTAATTTGACTCTGTATAGGCCATGAAGAAAATAATTTGTTGACTTAGCGAGGTGGCAGAACTGTAGCATGTAGCACACTAAGGTTCGAATTCCCTCCAGCCATTTGAAATCGGCATATCTTAGGTTTTCTGAAATCATTCCCGGGAAGTGCTAGGATTGTTCCTTAGAAATGGCTACTGTCGCTTCCTTCACCAGACTCCTGTTTTGTATGTAGGTTGTGTGTACCTGTGCTACAGTTCTCACAGTATAATGTTATTTAATTTCTTTGTCGTTTAAAAAGTGACAAAATAATGCAGTCCAGAGGGAGGATGTTAAAGTGTGTTGCTTTCAAAATCATAAAAGATAATGATAGTAATGTTTACAGTATTGAAATGAGATCATGCTACAAAATTTATAGTGTTAGAGTGTGATGTGTGTCTGTCTGTCTCTAGTGTGTGTGCCTGTAGTGTGTGTGTACCAGAAAGAGTAAAAGGAGAATGGGAGGGTTTGAATGACACAGCATGTGACAGCCTGTTACTGTGCTGTCTATGATGATCATCTCGAGTTTGACAGAATGTGATAAGTCGGCATCAGTGTACAGAGAAGCAGCTGTGGGCTATGTTGGACCCTCACCCAATTGGCTGTTCACTTTCGTTTGTTTTGATATCATGTTACGCTGGAATGAAACTGATTTCCTGCTGTGCAGCTCAGTGCTCAACACACAACATGCATTTGTACAGCAGACTGTGGTTGTTTTATTTTTAGAACTTTTCCACTCCCCCCTTCCAATTGCCTATATGCCAGAGTCGGTCACGGCTCATGAATTTCAGCATAGGTGAGACTGCGTAGAACGAACACAGATCCCCCCCTATAAATGATGGAAGGGAGGTCCTCCCTCGGAAAAATTTGGATTTCATGGTGCTGGCTATGGCCATCCTGATTTAGGTTTTCCGTGGTGGCCTCGCTGTGTACGAGATGTAAAACCCACTTGCATTACCTTCTAGGCAAAAAGTGGTGTGCCACATGAGAAAATAGATGTGCATGTGGGCTACTGCCCTAATCAACAAGAATATGTAGACAAAAGTATTATGCAACAAGAGTGAATTTATATGTGCGTGGACCACTGCCCAAAATTACTTTTGATGTCACTTGGACTTATTCTCTAAAGACTACGGTAGCTGGACGATATGTCAGTCATGTATTGTAGCACAGTATCTGAAATAAAATCCGCGCTGACTTGTCGCACATGGTTTTCATGCAACGTGCCCTGAGCCCTTCCTTGTGTGAATGGTCGGATTTTTCTAACGCAAGGCATGTTCCTTGGCCTTGAGTTGACATGTAACATCTGCCGAAGCCAGCATGTGGCTGGTGTGACTTGTAAAAACTTCTTGCGGAATTATTATAATATTTGACAAGAAAAATCAAGGCGAAGAATTTAAAACTTTTAGAGTAAAACTCTTCTTAAGTTTCCTGCTTAATAAGTTAGATATTTTTGCTCCTTATCACTAAACGCATGCGTAATTTATTCCTTTTAAGAAGTTTTCCTGGTTAATAGGCATTATTTTTTTCTGACACATCAGTTACTTAACAGGGTTTTGCTGTCTGTTATAAATATTGCTGGATTTCTTCAGTATGTACATGTGCCTGAAGACGGAAACAGAATTTAATTCCCCTTAACATTGCATGTATTGTTGCAGAAGCATGTCTGGTACTTCTTGTCAGTTTTTTTTATGTCATCTGTCTTCGCATCTGTTTGCATTCATTTTCACTTGTCATCGTTATCATTGTAAATTTTGCATATACTTCACTTATTTTTTTTAGTTTTTGTAGTTATTTTGTTTTTCATTGTTCTTTTTATTTTGTGAATTCTCCTTTCAAATAGTACATTGTATTCCATAAATAATTTGGATTGTTACTGCTTAATTTTTTCTTTGTTTTTGTGTCCTCTTTTGGAATACAATTATGTTCCTTTCTAGAATTGTCTGTATTGTATTTGTCAACAGCAGCTAATACAGCTTTTTCTGTTTTTTTTACTATGGGTTTTTTTTGCAACACAGTGACATTCACTCGCAATGGCATATTGATGCATGTAAAAAAAATCACTTTATAATACCAACTTGTTAAAGGAGTGGTTCAAAGCTTAGTATTACAGTAATTACATTTTTAAAATTGTTTCGCAGTGCCTTGTGTTTTTAAATTTTTTTTTGTTTTGATGTTTTGTCCATTACATTAGTTCTATTACAAGTTTTATCACCACCATACAGCAAACAAAAAAATTAAAGAGAGCACTTTTTTTTTCATCTGCACAACAATTTATGTTGATCATTAGCATAATGATTGAATTTCCCACTATAGGTTTGTTGACTGCTTGATGAAGGCTGACTATTTAGCCAAGAATAGGTCAACCTTAAGTTTTATTATTATTATTATTTTTTTTCACCAAATGATAAATGAGAAAATGTAATTGTTTGCACCTGGACACACTTATTCTGTTAATATTAAGTTAAAATACATAAGGGATGTATCATTTCTGCAAAACTTCACTAAACAAAGGTCTTATCAAGTCTTGAAAGTACGAACTACACATTTAGTTCTCTGCCTGATAGCACTGTCACAAGCAAGTAAAACAGGAATACTTGATGTGTTCTAGACAATCGTTCTGCCGGTATACTGGGGGGCTGGTAGCATTGCAGCCCACATGCATGCCAAATGTGAGACATCCTTGCTCTTCCATTTCTCTGGTTCACAGGGGCCACAGTGATCGAGGGGTCAGACTTCTCTCCTCCCACCGAGGGCTACCCGGGTTCGATTTCCGGTTGGGTCTGTCCCGGATTTTTGCATGTGGAAATCGTGCCGGATGATGTAGTTGGTTGGTAGGTTTTCTCTGGGATCTCCCATATACCCAGCCCTTTCATTCTGGCGCTGCTCCATACTCACCTCATGTTACTCCTCACCAGCACTGAAGACCTCGATGTTAAGCACTGACCAAAAATCTTTCATTCACTTACTCTCAGGTTCACATACCCCATCCACCGGCATGTACACGCACAAGCAAGTTCAGATGGGCTGTTTGCCGCTCAGCCTGACCTAGTCCAGACCATCAGAGGCAGGCATACGTACAGTAGAAGGATAAAGAAACACTTTTCAACATTGACTTTGTTATTGCCTGACGGTCTTTCGCCGAATAGGTACAGTCATTCAAAACCAGTCCTTACAAATTATGTTTCAAAACAGCGGCTGTAAAAGAAAATATCATTTACTGTAATTCCCAAACTATCCATGGTTTTGCTGCAACCAGACAGCACAAACCACCACCTTATCCGTCTTTCACACGAGTCACTGTTGCTGCTGTAAGATGCCAGCCAGCAGACAGAATGGCTGGCAGGCAAAATGAAACCCCACGTCTGACCCGTGTATCGCTGATGACATTTAACTGCCAGATTTGAAGTAAAATTTTTTCATAATATTTTAGCTTTTACAAGAATATCGTAAAATGCTAATTACACTATAAATGTCACAGTTTAAAGCTAGGTTGGTGTCAAGTAAAATTCATTACTTTTAAGTGGCCAAGTCAAAATTGTGTAATTCAAATTTGAATGAATTCAGTCCAAAGTTGTTTGGATTAATGAGGTTTTACTGTATAATTTTTTAGCATGGTTATTTCAACCAGCAACTTTATTGCATTGAACAACTAGAATATTAATTACATATATTCTACGGCAGTTTATTAATTATACACAGTATCACATCACTCACACCTGCAACTTACAATAACAATACACAAGTTATTCTAAGTCAATTACATATCCATGCGACACTGAAAATTTCGTAGCTTACTGTCTGCAATGAAAAAACACGTGTACGATGCAAGTGGCCATTATTGTCGACGTGCTGACGTAACTGTCGTGTACTTGTTCAGTAGATAGCAGGGTTGTTCTTCTCAGTGCACGGAGCTGGCGCTGATAAAGGTGAGTTTCCCACATCTTTTTACGGCTCTGTCCAGAACAGGAGGTAGGAAAGGGGAATGAGAGCAGTGCGCTAGTCTGTGGTAACAGTGAGTCAGGTTTACACCATAGAAAAAGGCACTTTACACGACCAAAATTACTTTAGAAAACTCTGTCCGTCTATAAAACTTAGTGCAGAGCAGTCTATATCTTATTAAAAAGTTAAGCATAAATTGCGAAACATTACTTGTAACTTTATAAAATAAATTACACAGTAAATATTTAACAGTTTACTCAGTGCTACAGCACGAGAGCTTGGCGGTACGCACCGCCACTGACTGCAGTGATGTCAGAACTTGCTGCCTCGCCTGTAATTTTGATGTTGTGGGACCTACACCTGGCCTTAAAATGCTGGAACCACATGTAGCCAGCAGTAAACATTGAATCCTTTACAGTTGAAGTACCTTCATCATTTTTCATTACCTCACTACACAAAGATAGAGCTTTGTTGACAAAACACTGTACGTACTTATTTCAACAGACTTCTTGCCTGTGTCAAAATGTTCCAAAACTTGAATTTTCGGGGATACCGAGACATGTGTTCTGTTTTTTTTTTTTTTTTTGGAAATAACTGAATTAGAACCTTAATTTGGCACTTAGGAAGCCACCTTGTAAAGTAAAATTCATAAATGACAGTGAACTGATACTGTACTAGAAACACGTTTATAACGCGATAAAGCTAACAAAGGTTCATATAAAACTGTGCCCTACGCATACAATTACCTATATCACTAAAGAGCCTCGAAGCTGTAAGGAGGAAATGATTTTTCATGCTAGTGTGTATGGGTGGGTTCGTGATTGTATAGGAACCAGGCAGTGTCTATCATAACGAATGAGATATGGCAACGCACTTGTACCTTATACTATGTAGTACTAATGAAATGTAAAACGACTGCACGGTCCTCGATTTATGGAGTCATGTACAGTGTTTTTGTTAAACCAAAGATAACAAGAAAAAATGGAAAAACATAAATACAAATTTATTGTGAACATGCAACTACTTGAAATGAAAGATAGATATTCAAACATTAGCGAATTTAATCTGCAATGACATAATGCAGTACAGCATAAATTGTCTGAGGACATACTGAATTATAGTCTCTCATATTATGTAGGAACATAAAATAATAAATATTAGTAATTATTCAGCTTTCACTGTACTTAGTAATGTATTGTTCTGAATTTTTACAGGTAATAATTTAAAATTTAAAATTGGTATGTTCCTAAGAAGTGTTGAGCTGGTGGTGGTTTCTCTGAATACTTGAAGTGCATGGGTAGCATGTGTATTGTCGATGTTACTAGATTGAGTAAATTGATGAAACGGCTAGTTCACAAAGTGTTTATGTTTATTGTGGGTGCTAACATATGTTTTTGGACATAGATCTCACCTCGACTGCAAGTGGGATGAGTGACCAAGACTATCCAGAACTGTCGAATGTGTCTGCTGACCTCTCCAGTGCCAAGCTAATGACCATAGTCAACAAGGTCCCACTGCCACCTGAAGTCTTGGAACGTTTCAGGCGTATCCTTTGCAGTATCATTGGGGATTACAGTAGCATTGGTGCGTGTGTGTGGTGTCGTGTGGTTTGGTGTCGTGTTATCTAAATGTTTTTTTATTTATTATGATGCTGTATGGCTGGTAGCACACATTTAATGGAACAACTTTTGTGTAACAACATAAAGTTGGAAACCAATATATCCATCGAATGTTGGCTTATTAGGGCAACTTTCTGGAAACCAATTACTGTAAAATGTAAATATTATTTCTGGTTATTATCAACTAATGTAACACACCTCGTAACACGTATCATGTGGTGTATGGCTCGTTATGTATCTTAGTGTAATACAACTACACTATACATACATTTGTATACAAAAATTCCATTAAATTGTTGGCTCCACAAACACCAGCCACACCTGTTTTATACTTGTTGCTGAAGATCCACAAACAGCAACGGCCACCCTTTGGATGCCCTATTGTATCAGGATGTGGAAGTTCTACTGTGAGAATCACAGCACTCGTAGATGCCCACCTCCAACCCTGGGTTCGACAGGTCCCATTTTACATTAGGGACACAGGTAACTTTATGGAACAGGTGGGGAACCTAGACACCATCCCGCAAGATGCCTACCTGGTGACAATAGATGCTGTTTCCCTGTACACCAATATCCACATTCATCTGGACTGTCCACAGTTGAACACTACCTGAACCAGAGGCCTCCCTACAGCAAGCCATCTACAGCATTCTTGGTAGAACTAGCCAGATTCACACTGACCAACCACTACTTTAGATTTCAAGACCAACACTTCCTGCAGATCAAGGGGACAGCCATGGGCACACGTATGGCCCCCCTCTTATGCTAAACTATTCATGGGCCAGTTAGAACAAAATTTCCTAAACCACCAGCAAATACAGCCATACTTCTTGACTGGGTTCATTGATGACATATTCATGGTCTGGACTTCCACAGAGGAATATTTCATTGATTTTCTTAACAACCTGTACTCCCATAGTGCCCTGAAATTTACCTGGAACTATTAAAAAAAGGCAATCTTTCTGGATGTTAAGCTAACTGTACCTATTGGCGAAATTGAAACTGCTGTGCACACCAAACCTACCAACCATCTTCAATACCTGCATTTTGACAGCTACCATCCCTTTTACTGCAAAAAATCACTTCCTAACAGCTAAGCAACTAGAGCCAAACATATATGTTCACAACTGAAGATGATCTGAATACACAGTGTGACACAAATAGCCAGAGCATTTATTGACAGAGGATACCCCAAATTCTTTGTTGACTGTCCAATTCAGCGAGCCATCTGTAACAACAGACCACAGACCCGAGACAGTAACACTATCATCCCTCTGGTAGTGTCGTACCACGAAGGCATCAACAAACTCAAGACCATCCTTAACTGTGGCCACAAAATACTTTCATCTTCACCGCTTTAAAAACACAACCTGTTCTCCAAACCCCCAAGGCTGGTTTTCAGATGAACTCCAAACCTCCACAACAATCTGGTGCACCCTAAACTACCACTCAGCCCTATTCCAGGGCAGAATCACCACACCTAGAGGTTCCCATCCCTGCAATAGTCCTCGCTGCAGCCTGTGTGCAATACATCAGCCCTCCACATCCTTTTATAGCAGGCTCATTGATTACACATGCCCAATTCAAAGCAATTATAGCTGCAGCATGAAATAATCTCATACACCAACTACAGTGCACATAGTGCGATGCTGAATACATTGGCCTCACCACAAACACACTAAGACTGAGGATCAGTGGCCACAGGGCTGATGCCAAACAAGCAATAGCCAGTTCAAATCTAAACTTTCAGGATCAACCAGTTGCTGCACATGCAGCCTTCTACAGATTCTCTTTTGATTCCTGTTACAACACCAAAGTGGTGAGAGCCTTACAACATTCAGACAATTGTGAGTAACTTTAGGCTAGCCCATTAGTATACCACAAAATCCAGACAACCACCAGGCCTCAACATCCGATAACTTTCAAATTTCCAGCCATACGCTAGTTTGTCCCTTGGCCGCTAGTTGTGCAAGTTACCATCGCACCATCTGCCATACTGCAGTGTGCAATCACTCGATGCCTGAGGAAGCTGGCCTGGCCAGCGAAAGATCGCAACCACCCAAAAATGTGTTGTCCTTCTATGATTTGTGTGTTCTCCAACCTGCAAGTACTGTTTCTGTAAGTACTTATGCAACTCTATTTATGTTTTTAGTAATTAGTAAACTAGTGGCAGTTTTCCACAGTTTCAATGTTAGTCTTTGTTATTATAAATACGTGCAAGTTAATGTCTGTCCAACTTTAATTTATAAGACTGCGCTGTTGCATTTACAAATTACATAAATGTGTGCACATAATCTTCGACTCTGAAACACAAAAAGTTACTAATAAAGAACATGATCACAGACTTTATTCAAGAATTCATGTTCCATTCAGTTTAACTGCCATGCACGATGCCACCGCACTTATAGCAATAATACGTATGTAATTTCTTAATGTGCAGAAAAAATTTTCTGTTTCATAGTTAAATGTTATTCAATGCACAATTGGTGCCTATCGTAAATTATTTATAATTCATGAACAATCAATTACTTTGTGTAATTTGCAATGTTATTCATAAACAGTCATTTGTAATACCATATTTACTCGTGTATAGTGCGCACTGTTATTCCAAAACAACTGATAAAATTTCATGGGTGCATACTATACATGGAAAATAGAAAAAATAATTATGTGGCGATAAAAAGGCGGTTTTTTGGGGTAGGGACGAAGGCAGAGTTGTCATAAACTGACTGACGGGTTGACAAGTGTCAAAATTGGGAGGAAGAGAGAGAATGTTGGGTTCCTCCATCCCTTTTCTCCGTTACCCACTTCCTCAACCTGCACTTTGTAGTAACTGTCGCTGCTAAATCCCTAATTTTTTTTTGTTTGTCCTTATCCACGTTTCTGTTCAAAGTGTTACTCAGTGTTTACATTAATACGCTGGTTAAAAACTTGTCTGATGGCCAGAAGTTTATTAACTTTTACACAGGTAGGTTTAACAGGGTGTCCACCGACAGGAAAAACCTGGAAAACAGGGAAAAGTCAGGGAATTTCATCTTACAGGGCAAAGTCAGGGAAATATCAGGGAATTTTCATTTGGGTCAGGGAAAAATGATACAAAACAGCCCAGAATAAACATTTTTGTAGTACTGAATAATTAAATTATTATAATTAAGTTATCGCAGTAAATGAATTTGTAATCGCTTCTGATTTCATTCACTGCTGGGAAACCTGATTTAATTTTTTTGATATAAAATTGTTTTTCTTATTTTATTCAACATATTCAGTCACTTAGTATGTAGTCTATGATTCAAATTCATGTATCTAATTATTTTAATGTTGTTCCATTAAAGCTATTTATTTCAAATGTGCTGTGTTGATATAAACTTATGGAATAAAAGATACCAATTCAGCCAAGAAGTTAGGATAGCTTGTAAATTTTGGGTCTTGAGCACCGATGAGGGTGAAGGAAGTTGGGAATAACAAGGACTAAGATTAGGATTAACCAGGATTAAGATAAGAAAAATCCTTGAGAAATATCCCCAAAGTCCCAGCACTATTTTCACAAGCAAAATACAGGAGTGACCGGTTACTGTGAAGCGATCACACTAGCCATTTGGCCGATGCAGGCCTTAAAAAGTTCCAGTTCTGCTGATAATAGGTCAGGGAAAATTAACAGATATTACCTGGAAAACAGGGAAGAGTCAGGGAATCCCAAAACTGAATATCAGTGGACACCCTGTTTAAACTGCCGGTTACAAAATATGCTGCTCAGCAATTGACATAGAAGAAACGAAATTTTATGAGTGGCCGGTGGTAGCATTAGGAAAAGTTAATTTTGATGTCTCTCACTCACGTGATCAGGTATCGTTCCGTGGGGAAAGAAAAAAAGATGACACTGTTATTTTTTTCCAGAAGAGAAGTTTAAAAAAAAAAAGTCAATTTTGCATCGATCCTGGCATGTAATCATTATCTCTCTAGGACATGCTTGGAAGCAGCAGACCGAGGAAGTGAGGTAATGTTGTGCAGACAGACAGGCATATACACACACACGCCAGCTCGCGCAGGCTGGCAGGCAGCTAGTGACCTCGGCAGGCTATTTGTAGATAGCTGCGAAGGAGGGAGGAACAAGCTCCACTACTGTGGCTTTCCTCAACCCTCTCACCCCCCTCCTCCCTGTCATTCTAGCTAGTGTGAATATTATCTTTCCTCTCTCTGTTTTCTTTGTTGCCAGCCATGTCCCCTTCCTCCCTCACCTGTAGACCTTCTATTGTAGCCTCCCTCAAGCTGCTTCACCAGCTCCTACCTCCTGTGTCATCTCTCTCTTGTTTGTTGCCAGCCATGTCTCCTACCACCCTCTCCCCTTGGCCAGCCTACGTAGTCTTCCTTGCGCTGCTTCTCTTCCTACTCCCGTGATTTTTCTTACATACTAGCAAGGACTTAAATTTTTTTCCTTGAACCTTATTCTAAAAATCGTGGTGCGCACTATACACAAGGGTGCATTATATACAAGTATGTACGGTACTTCTGAGTGTGTTATTTATTTATGTATTTGTTTTAAACAAATCAGTGGAGAAATAAATTGACAATTGCCGATATTGCAATGGGAAAAATCAAGCAAAATGATTACAACCATTAAACATGTTGATAAAACAATAATAATAACAAATATATAATGTAACACTAAATTACATGCATGTCTCGCACACAGATTGTTACTCGAGATGCTCATGATCCCCATATTCAGTAATACGTAGCATAAAATTAATAGTTAATTAAGTATCCTTTAAGTTTTACTTAAATGCTTTACTATAAGTGTTATAAATTTACTTTAAAATTTTCAGCAATTTATTACATAAATCAGTGGCTGAGTACAGGAAACTTTAATGAAATACGTTTCTCCTGCTGTCACATTCTATGTAAAGTGTGGGTGTAAGTGGGTCCCACAAGAAAGTGTAATATTGAAATGTACCCCGAGGTCGAGAAATAGATAGGGGGGTTTGAGAGCAAGCTGTGTATTGGAGAGGCTGGTGCCTTGGGGAAGAGCACCTCTGTGCAGAAGGCGACAGGGTAACTACTCATTTTACGCTGAGGGGTAGGTACTATTTCCATTCACTTATTAGAATAACTGCTATAGCAGGTATAGTTTCTTCTCTGTTGGTGCCTTTGGCTTGGGTTCCGAGTGTGACTTTTGTATCAACTGTTGTATGTGCTGGTGCAATAAAAATGGCTTTGCTGGCAACTTTTAGGGGTTAATTAGCTGTCGTAGGTAGCGAATGTAAATAAGTATTAGGCTTAGCCTGTCTTATGTACTGGCTATTGTGGTTAGGGAAACTCGGTCGGGGCTCCTGAGCATCATTGTGCCAGCATTCGTTAAGTGATGCTACTTCTTTAGGTGATGTACAGATCTTATGAAGCACATCTTTGGAAGTATAGAAATTAATAACAACATTCGTATAAAGTTGCACTGGCAATATATTGATGGTGACGCGTGTCCAAACACGCCCTCTCTCCCTTAGCCAGTCTGCCACATTGTCGAATACTCCTGAAGAAAGCCCCTTGCCGCCAGCATCGAGTAAAGGTGGTAGGAGCGATGTGTGACATGGCTTTGCATGTGTAAGTGGTGTGTGTGTGTTTTTCTTTAGTGCTGTTAGTAATTTCCAATGTTTTGTTTCTTGACTTTAGTGTTTATGTACATTTTTCTACAGTTGACTACATCCCACTTACACGTGAGATATTTTCCAGTTTACGTCAATTAATGACTCGTAAGTGCAACCCCGGTACATTCTTTGCATCCCAACAACTTCTTTAATTCGTCTGTACGCCCGAACTGATGCCCGGCGGTAACAGCTTGGTCCACTGTTCTTTGCATCCTAGAAAAATCTATCTCAGTCTGTCTCGACGCCTTAACTGGCACCTGGCAGTATCACCATGATCTGTCATTCTTCACATCCTAGAAACCTCTTTACGAACCATTAAAAACTTAACATTGCTCACGTTTCTGGCCAATATCCCCTCTGCTTGCTTTGCAGGCTTTGGTTCAGTTGGGCCAATCAGAAGACAGCTAAAATATGGACCTGGTTCCTTTGAGAACAGTCATTGTTGTATTTATTATATGTAAATTCACATTACGTGATGTCCCTGAACAAATATCTTACTTGTTAATTACACAATAGTATTTTAAGAGTTGTAAATTTTTTATGTTTAAAATATTTAAGCTATCACAGGGAAACACTCGAGTGCATTAAAGTCACAACATAAAGTGCAGTTTTAGATCTACAAAAATTTATGTTGTTTTCTCTATGGAAAATGCTAACTTTATTATGGTGGGTACAATTTAACTTGGTATTTTTTAAAAATATTTGTATATATGTTGAGCAGAGAGTTCTTTGTATCAGATTTTAATGGTGTAGATTCAGGTTAGTGTATTTAAAATACACAGCCAACAAACATTTCTATGTTTATGTTCTTAACTTGAATGCAGATTTTCAGTGCAATTGCATGATGGGCCTGTTTCCTGAGATCAGTCGAGCATGGCTCACCATAGATAGTGACTTTTATGTGTGGGCCTACGAACATGGGTAAGACAGTTGTACAGAACACTTAGTAAATACCAATTTTGGACGGTTTACTGGTTGTCTTGAAATAACTTTTATGGGCAACTAGCAATACATAGGCTGCATTCTCTAGTTACGTCACAGCAGTTGCCATATTAAAGTGAAGCAATTCAGCTTTTTTTAAAATGTGTTAACATAGTGTGACAATTGAGGTTTACCTTTAAAGAGTCAGTGTTTTTGTTTATTTCTCAGGGTTATGTTTCTTTCCAAATTTTTGTTTTATCTATGTCAGGCTGCTTTATCTATGCCGAGGGTTGTTATTGAGTGAGAAGAAAAATAATATGTTCAAGAAAAGGAATAACTTGTAACTTGTTTAACTGGGTTGTTATGTCATTGGAATTAAAGTGAAATGATAATTTTTTAAAACTTTTCCTTATTTTCATCATAAAGTGCATTGTGGGAAGATTGGACGTCGGAGAAGAGAATCTATACCAGATAAGTGAATTGTGAAGTTTCTTATTGTTTCTCTAACAACCATACTTCAGCATTTCATGTACCTAACTAAAACATATCAGCCTACATTTACTTTATCCTAAGGATACCCTGACAGAGAGTCTTCTTTTGCTAGATGGGACTGAGTTACAGCCGTGGCATTTTAATTTATACATGCAGTGGAGATGTTTGCAGTTCTCCTTAGTAAACAAGAGCAGAAATGTTTCAGTGGCAGCCCATAGCGTGGGGCTCGAGTAGGTTGTTCATATGAGAATACAAGAGTTAGTAGGTACACGATAGGAATATTCGGTATATTGCACAGTCACTACAATGTCTAACACAGCTGGGATTGACGATTTTACCCCTGTAGAACCCGTGCAGGAGGTT
>PNEQ01003224.1:0-23326 GCA_003012365.1 Medauroidea extradentata | reverse complement strand
CTCAAAATACAAGAAAAAGTTATATCAACAAAAATAATTAAAATTTTACTGTGGTCAATTTGAAACCAAACAAGCCAGGAAAATAATCAAATGACTCTACTTTAAAATTCCTTGACTATATTTATATTGAATTTTGAAAAGATGAATTTAAATTAACATGTCCCCAATTACTAGGTTATTGAATTCTGTTGCATCACACTGGACACCTGACAAACTCACCCTAAAAATGGCATATAGCATGTTAAGAAAGATTTACATAATATAAATTTAAATACAAAAATAAAAACACCTTTTAAAGATTTAACCAAGATAGGGAAGTGGCTGAACACTTCACAATGTCAGTAACTGTAATTGTATATCTATCCCTCAGTTTATAACAGAATGTGATAAGTGGGAATATAAACTAGTATGGATTTACGTGAAAGTTGTTTGGAGCTCTATGCCGAGCAAATTGGCGCACATGTGATACAGGCCTACTGAACTTGAATTCAAGGTGACACAGGTTCGAATCCTGATCGGACCATCACTGCCGCTTCCTTTAAATTTTCTGTGTTTATATCTATCAGTTTAATCTCTAATGACGTCCCACATATCGTTTTGATCTGTTTTAAAATTTAATAAGATCGGAGACATATTTACTGGGTGCAATACCTCTTCTAGGTATTCATTCATTTCTCTTCCAGTCGATTCAGTCCTAAATGTTTTGATGAAATCCTGAACAACACAGTATTCATAATGGATTAGTTTCCCCTCACAGCAGGTAGTCACTGCGAGTAGTTTAAACACTTGCCACTATCCAGCCAAACCAACACATAGTAGACCATATTTACGATAATTTTTTTATTTTGATCATTTTAAGCAAACTATTAAAGTTAGCTAGATGAAACCAACTGCATTTTGTAATTCTGTTAAGTGTCTAGGTTTGAAATGTTTTTCATTTGTGTTCGGTGAAAAAATGTTATACATATCATAAAATTATAACCTTTTTTGCTAAAATGTGACTTCCCATAGTAATTTTTTTAAAATGAACTTTTTACTATCCGATTCCACTCAAACTCATAACAACCCTAAATAAACATTTAATTTATCTCGCAAAATAAACCCGGTTGCCATACTTTAATTAGGAAACCAGAATTCATGGAAAAGTTTTTGAAATTGACCAATTTTGAACATTTTTAAAAAATTTATGTAATAAATTTGTATTAAATTATTTTGCTGTGCAAATTATATTTTGTAAGGTTTATCGATATGCATTCGTCTTTAATATGAAACTGGAATTATTAAAATCATACAATTATTACTCGTGATATAAATATTGGAACCTGACATTGTGTTTTGATGTACTGCTGGTTGCGAACTATCCAGGATTCCAGCTATAACTCAACCTTAAAATGTTTAGAAAAGTGCAATACTCAGTTCATGATAACTCGGAACATTCGCTTGACCAAAGTGGCTGCATGTACACAATATTTCATGTGATCTTTGAAAGAACTGTGCAATGGGAGTGCATGACTGGATTTATTTACTTGGACATACTCCATTGCGAAATAAATGACTGTCAAAAGAAAACTAAAAATAATACAAGAAAACATGAATAAGCAGAGTATGCTTTAGTCTCATCGTTGTGTTGTTTGCTGTATTTCTGTTTGTGTTTTTGTTTCGTCTCATCGTTGTGTCGGATGTCAACTTAGCTATTTTTATATTCTTATTTCTTTTATTTTCTGTTTGTTCCTTGTTTTAACTGACCAGATTCCAGTTTTGGAATTTCATGTTGTATATGTATCCTGATGATTAAAGCATACTCTGCTTATTCATGTTTTCGTGTATAATTTTTAGTTTTCTTTTGACAGTAATTTATTTCGCAATGGAGTATGTCCAAGTAAATAAATCCAGTCAATATTTCATGTATTGTACATAATGGTTTAGTTTACCTTATGAAAGCTTTGACTTAGATGTAGAAAATAGCCATTGGTTTTTAACAGCCGATATTACACACATATATTAATTAAATTATTTAACATTGATAAGGATGTAAAATTCTTACCTTTATCAGATACTGAGAAATACAGGAAAGACAACACTTGCGGTAAGTTCAACAGACACGGGCCTTAATGTGGAATTTTTTGCAGCCCACACCTTTATTTTGATTCTCAGTTACAAAGATAAACATTAGCGTAGAAACTGAAGTAGCATCCAGAGTTGATTTCTCTATTGAAATGAGTTCCAGTCATACTGCAAACTGCCCTCATACTGCAAACTGCCCTTTGCAACAGGGAACAGAGCCTTTCGGTTTCACTCTTGACATCTGGCTGTAAGGGAAAGTAAGCCGTAAAGTTCGAGAGGGGGACTGTTCTTTTAACTTCAAGGTTGAGCAACCGAGCCACACTGCTGCACCCAACTCTACAAAATATTTCAAAAACTTTTATTACAATTACTGGCAGGTCAAAAGATTTTAGCTTTTATTTCTTTTAGCATTTTGGATTGTGCTGCAGTCAAATGTAATGGTTTTAAATAATAAAATATTCTGCAAGAACTAATTATCATGGAATAAATATTTAACTATACAGGAAAATTTTACTTCATGATTACTTATTTATTTATTTTTTTCCTTTTGTAAGCGTATATTTGTATTTTATTTCATTCTAAGTATATTACAAAATGGCACCCCCTATAGAGTGGTACCTGGGGCAGACCGACCCTCCTTTGGTATGCCACTGGGTGTACCATTTAAACTGTACTACATATTATGCAGGTAAGTTTTTGTGACACGTATCTGTGGAATTACGTATTGAATTAATCTTTATTGGTGTGTAATCATTTTTATTGTTGAGGAAAATCTGTATGGTGTTTTGCTGTGTCTTTCCAGTTCAGATGTGGCGTACTTTGATGGGCTGAGTGAGACCATAATTAGTGTAGGCCTGTTGAGACCAAAGTCAGGGGTGTTCAGCGTGTTTGTAAAGTACCTACTTGTTCTCACCACTGCAGTCGAGATTGTCATACTTGGAATTACGTTTTCCAGGAAGGATGATGGTACGTATTGGGCTGTATTGCAATATAGAAAAACCCTTGTTGTTATCAATGTTGTGACAGGAAAAATAGTTATGCAGTTTTTTTGGGAGGTGTAAACTTTTTCTCAAGATTGACTTAAAATTTTGGAACACAAAAATTTTTTAAAAGTTTTTAAAAATTGTTTATATTTGTAATGTACATAATGAATACATTTATTCTAAGTGTATTTTGGGTGATGCTTGATAACCGTAGTTAAGCTAAATGCTTCCTAGGCGAATTACTTATGTAATATTTTTTCCAGAAACCTTTTTTTCGATTAGCCATAGTGTTATGTCCAATCACTGAAAATGTTGAATGTATGTACGTACAAACCTTTGTATCTCTACGTAAATGTTGCAAGTTCACCAAAAACATCTCGGCTTGATCTTCAAATGATTCCTGCAGAGGTTAGTTATTATTAACTTAACTGTTTCTTTTTATGAATGCTATAACTCACAATGGTACATGTCCACAACAATGGTTCCGTTTACATTTGAGGCTTGCCATGACTATTTTTAAAGAGAGAAGTGTACTTTTATTGGATGTCAGTAAGAAGTCATAAATATATTTCTCACTTTTTGCACTTTATGCATCACAAGGCTCATTATTGCAAATGTGCATAACCCAGCTATAATTTGTAGATAGTAGTTAAAGAAGAATTTCGGTTTAACTTTTCAGGCATGCATTAGTATTTCCATTTTGTTAAATTAAATAATGTAGCAGTCACTAGACCTAAGAGTGTTAAAATAATCAAGTTATTAATATTTGATGACTTTACAATGTCATATAATAACTTTGATTTTAAAATTTTTGCATATTGTACAGCATCGGAATGCGCATCAATAGATATATTTGTTTAATCTTTTGCACCTATATAAGAGGTTTTAAAAATTTGAATACTAAAACTTTGTACGTATACTGTTTTCATGCATCAGTAAATATCACATCATAAATTAAGAATTGATGGCAAAATCATCTAAAAATTTTTGTGGGTCGCACACTTAACCCCCAATTTTATGAACCATGGATTTTATGAAGGTAGTAAGGTAGCGATTTTTTTAATAAACTACAAGGAACCTGGGAAAAAAATCAGTAAAGAACTGACACTTCTTCTACCCCTCATTTATTTATAACTAAGCAAAATCTTACTCTTCGTAGATAACAAGGCCGCCACAACTAGAGGACGGCTGATGACGCCCCCCCCCCCCAATCCATACTATACCTTCCTAAACCTCAGTGTGAGAAACAACTTGCAACGTGTTTCCTGGAAACTGTCAATATCCTCACTGTCTTAGCGTGAAAATGCCCAGCCGACATCCAACCTGTAACCCTCACCTCCTTGCCATTATCAGCTCACTTTCATTCATATACTAACTCCAGTAAAGATAATCTCTATTACATGCACACAACAAGATATTTCATACCCCACCTCTACCCACACCCAACCACTGAAAATGACAAATAACCACATGTCTTGTATGTTATTTTTCAAGTTTTGGCAATTTTTACTAGTTTATTCAATTTTCCTGGTGAAGTGAGAAACTTATTGTGTTACAATCTCCTCCAGGCTGTAGGATTTCTGGAGCCGTCACTGTGGTCAGACCATCGGCTTCAAGGATTTTTGCATGTGGAAATTGTGCGGGACAATGCCATTGGTCAGTTTTTTTTTAGGATCTCCCATTTCCCCCACCCTTTCATCCCGGTGCTGCTCCATATTCGCCTCATATCACCATTTATCAGCACTAAAGGCCTCAATGTTAAGCGCTGACCAAACTCTCTTACTCGCTCACAAAGAACATGCTGCCATGTTCTATGTTTACACTACATCAAGAAAGCAAAACTTGCAGGCTAAGCTGCTCCGCCTTTACCGTCCAACTCTGGCGTCATCCTGCCCAGAACTTCTCCCTGCCTACACAGAGTTCCCGGAATCGACACCTAAGCTGGCCACCAGTCTATTTCTCTGGTCTGCGTCAGTCCAGCCAATCAGCCGCTTTCACAGTCACAACAATCTGCTATGCCAGCTGTCAACCAAAACAAAGTATTTTTGCACTGTCTGTACAGTCATAGACCACAGACGATGGGCAAACTCGTGCATGTTGCTTAAACAGAGCTGTATTCTGGCGTAAGAGGCGTGAACTCGCAAGCTGTCTGTCATGGCTGAGGCTAATGACCGCACAGCTGCGCATTCAGCTCTCAACTACCTGACGGTAGGTTACGAAAGACAGATTTCAGCAGACACAAGTTAAAGTTGCAAAACTGTTACCTATTGGAGGAGGAAAGAAAGAAAGAAAAAACCAAGAAGAATAAAATAAACAATGTAACTATTGCATTTTCTTGGCTTCTGGGTGTGAGCCGCATCAGAAGATTGTCTTGCGACGTTTCGACAGTCATTGCTGCTGCCATCATCAGGTAGTCGGAGTCGGAGACCAACTGGCTACTTCTCCAGACCAGGAGTGGACCACGTTCATCACAGGGCTACGAACACAAGTTAAAGCTTCGGCTGTCTGCAGTGGCACTGTGGGACGTTTACCACTTGGTTTGCCTTTGCCCAACTAACCAGCTGTGATCACAGTAGATGTAGACAGTCTGGCAACAACGCTTCCCGCGGCACGATTCAGAGTTCGCGCGCTCACTTCTTATTGGCTGCAGTATTTTGGCCGTAGTTTGGAAACGGTGCTTCCAAGACCCAAGGTTCCTATCTTTTTCTGACTTGGCATGGTGCACCCGACCTGTGGTTTCAGTTTGTCTGTAACCTTTTGTAACACGTTGTATAGGCCTACATATTACCAAATGAAAAGGTCAGAAGACCTAAGTCTATGTATTTCCCGCTCTTAAAGTATACTTGTTTAATAATATGTGTTATCAAAATGATTTAAAGGTGATCTGGGCAATTAGGCGTACCCATGTTTGTTTATTATTACTTATGTTTATGTTGATACATTACTGTATTTCCATTTAGGTTGCGAGAGTGCAAATTTTTGATATGTAGACTACAAGAAATGTGTCCAAATTTTTTAAAGTATTGTGAGTGGTATGTCTGTGATAATAACAGCGATATTAAATTAGTTTTAATTTTGAAGGTAAGCCCTACCACAAAAGGTAAATTTTTAGTACAGTGAACCCTCGATAACTCGGACCTCGATGTCCCGGACTTCGATAAGTCGGACAGAATTTCAAAAAACTAAATTAATTTTAATTAAATTATTTTTTGGTCAAAAATCATAAGAAAATTATGTCTGCCTTAATTAAATCCATCACGTTTTATTTAAAAACACTATGAAGTTTTAAAAGCAGTTGCTCATCGCTACATAGCATTTAATAATCCCACCGTAAAATATGTGGCAAGTTCCGTGTGGTTAAATGTTGCTAGCAAGGCGCGCGAGTGGAGATGCAACTAAGCACGCAGACATCGCTTCTTTATATTTCCTCCCTCTTCACCGCGTGAGCCATACACTTACGTGCGTCATAAATAAACATTTCACTATGATGCTGGTGAATTGGCCGGTAACTACAGGTCACAATGGCACCTAAAGGGAAATTAATTTTGTTCTGGTATGTGCGATAAATTCAATATTGCAAAACAATTTGTTACGGACATTAATAAAAAAAAAATTAAAAGCCATTGGTTTGCATTGCAATGTAGGCAAGGTGGTGAGAGGGTTTTACAGCCCTTTAACGACGTCTTACAAGCCGATGAGGGTGAAGTGAGGTGAAAGAACAACACAACATCCATGCCCGAGCAAGGATCCGAACCCAGGGTCTCTCGCACCGTAAACTGGCGCCTAACCCACTACGCTAGAGGCCGGTGCGATATCGAAAAAAACAGGGCTTAGTGAATTATAAAAAAAGGGGAGGAGCAGAAAGAGGCTTTTGCCCTGGGTCGCATGTTCTAGAGGGCCTCGCTTTTGAAAAAAGTTAAATGGTAAAAATGAATGGGCTTTTATTGAGTTCCCGTTAATGTTGATGGTATCTGTGAAATTTATTTTAAGTGTAAAGAGTGTGGAAAGACGTCACTGATCTACGACGACGTAGCTAAGGTAAACTAGTATGGAGAGAGGCCTACAAGTGCACATTATCGCTTCAACCACGGCAGTGACTTCAACTAAAGAAAAAAAAAAGGAGTAAAGGTAGACTGAGATTTATGTTGCTCCTGGCTTCGTATTCTAACAAAGAGGCCCTGGAAAAAAACTATTTCTCGTAAGAAACTAGCAGCTGGCTGCAGACACTGTGACATGCTGATATAGAGCAATTTTTCACGTAAACATCTTGTGAGTTGCGTGTGGTCACGTGCTGTGTTTTTATTGCTGTTGAGACTGTACCGGTTGACCTTGACTACTTCTGCTCGCGTTCTACGCCCCTAGCTTGAGATCGTTTATGTGGTGGAAGGGTGCCTTGGTGCCAGCTTCTAGCACAGATAAAAAAAGATCAGCCAGAAGTAGCATAAAAAATAAATAAAAAAGAATCTGCCGGCCCAGGTTGTTTGACATTCTTTCTTTTATAGTTCTCCCGTTACAGTGATAATTTCCTCACTACCCCCTCCTGTAAATTGATACGTACAAAGCAGTATACATTGCCACCTCTTTTTCTTGCAGAAATGATAGCATACTGATTTCCTCACGTTTCTTGTGATTAGTGACTGATTACCCCTCCTCCCCGGACGCCCCTCGATAACACGGACAAATCGTAACTCGGACAGCTTCTCCCCCCTTTTAGTCCGAGTTATCGAGAGTTCACTGTATTGTGTACTACTTGAAACTTAAAAATACTGCTTTATGATCTGGTAGTGCAGAACCAAATTGAAAGCAACAAGAAAAATAATTGTGATAATACTTGAATGAATTTATTAAATTTTTTATTTTAGTTTTAAGATGTTTGCTTGCAGTGCCATGTGCTCAAATTGCTACTTAAGTTTCCGATAAAATAAGCTACTATTATTTAAACTTTTTAGGTGTCAAGTAGAAATAAAAATTTGCAAGAGTAACAATTACTATGTATGTTACCCATACGTGTTTGTTTATTTTTGGTAGTTCCTTTAAATGTTATAAAAATTTGAGCATACCTAGAAAAATATGCAATAAATAATGTTACATTTTGAATGGTTATACTGTACTAGCTTATCTATAGAGTGGGTTATTAATTACTGTGATATAAA
The DNA here is from genome assembly GCA_003012365.1 of Medauroidea extradentata. Classification (NCBI taxonomy): domain Eukaryota; kingdom Metazoa; phylum Arthropoda; class Insecta; order Phasmatodea; family Phasmatidae; genus Medauroidea; species Medauroidea extradentata. The sequence continues at coordinate 15,126 of PNEQ01003224.1, read as the reverse complement.
ATAATTTTCTGTTAATGTTGCCCACGTAACCCTAGTAAGATTAATGTGCTGCCAGTATTGACAAATTACATTTTAAGGGCAACAAAGCCACGGGCGAACAGCTAGTAATAAATATTTTATGTAATGTTTTTATTTAAATTTATTTCATTACTTCAAACATGTTCTGTTGATCGGCTAGGATTGTCACACTCTTGGATATAGAACAAGTCAAGTACAAAAAAATTACAATACATACACCATACATAGGTAGCACACATTATTTACAGTTAAGTTTTTGTATACATTTAGCACAAGACGTCGAGAAGCAGTAGGCATGCATATGGAATGAAATCAACTTGTAATAATATACAAGATACAGTGAATCCTCGATAACTCTGACTAAAAGGGAGTAGAAGCTGTCCGAGTTACGATTTGTCCGTGTTATCGAGGGGTGTCCGGGGAGGTGGGGTAGTCGTCATTAATCACAAGAAATGCGAAGAAATTAGTACAATATTATATTTCTACAAGCAAAAGAAGCTGCAATAAATACTGTTTTGTACGTAACTATCGTATCAAGTTACGGGAGGGCCGCCATGCAGTGGGAAAATTAACCTAACGTGGAGGACTATAAAGGATTGTCAAACAATGTGGGCAGTCAGATCTTTATTTATTTTTTTATGCTGCTACTTCTGGCTGATCCTTTTTTTTTTTACATCTGTGCTAGAAGCTGGCACCAGGCACCCTTCTATCACATAAAAGTTTTCGTCTGGCTGGCGACAGCCAATGTGCGTGCACGTGTGAGAGAGATAAGAAATGATCGTTGGAAATAAGCTAGGAAGGTTGCGAGCGGAAGTAGTCAAGGTCAACCGGTACAGTCTCATGCAATACAAACGTCGCACGTGACCACACGCATCTCACACAAGATGTTTACATTGAAAAATACCTTACGTCCGTATGTCACAGCGTAGGGGCAGCAGCCAACTGCTAGCCTGACAGTTACTCTACCTTCCTAGAAAGTTACAAAGGTATAAAAATAATTTTCCTCGTATACATCAATAAAAACGGTACTGTAATTAACAATCCTTCTGGGTTGCTGTACATTATGTGAACTCATTTTAACGCTACTAATTTTAAAATTTAATTTTATGTGCATAAATTGCATCATAGAACACATAATTTACAGCTTTATTCTTACATGAATTGTCATATTATACAGCAATAAAATTTTAATCGTGTTCTACAGATTTACCGCATTTACTCGCGTAATCGCCGCATATTTTTGACCAAATTTTAGGCCCAAAAAATGGGGTGAAGCCATTATAAAGGGTTTTCAAAAAAATTACCTTCTAAATTTTTTTTGGTGTAGAATATAACAAATATACCTACATTTTTTTCTATATTTACTCGTTCACAACGTGACTATTTCTTCTAATATAAAGGAAAAGATTTTGTCGGTTTATAGTAAAGATGGGAAAATTAAGCCTACAAAATCGTGTTAATCCATTCATGTGCGTCACTCAATGAAAATCGTTTAAAATTATCCTACATAAGACATGTACATTTTACGGTCCATTACATGTACGCTATTATTACCCATGAAGTATTTTATAAACAAATTCGATTCACGCTTAAAACGTTACAACTCTCCAGACGCTGTTACGTTATCAACAGAGCATCATCAACCAGCGAGCGTGACTCATCGTGTCGGGCTTGGGCATGGATGTTGGGTTGTTCTTTCACCACCCACATCGGCTTTTGAAAGCATCGTTGTTAAAGATGCGTAAAACCTTCTCACCAATTTTTCTACATCGCAATGCAAAGCAATGATTTTTTAATTTTCTTTTTAATGTCCGGGACAATTTGTTTTGCAACCCTGAATTCATTGTACATACCAGGACAAAATAATTTTCCGTTTATGTGTCATTGTTGTAACCCTTAGTTACCATAATTTCACAAGCACCACACGGAAATGTTTATTTACGACACACGTGTGTGCCTGGCTCGCAGGACGAAGAGGGAGGAAAGATAAAGACGAGAGAGGTCGGCCTGCTGCGTTGCATCTTTACTCGCGTGTCGCGCACCTCGCTAGCAACATTTTACCACACGGAACTTGCCAGATATTTACTGCGGCTAAGTAGCGATGGACGACTACGTTATAAAGTTTAATACTGTACTACAATATAATGTGATGAATTTAAATCCAGCAGAAACGATTTTTTATGTCATTTAACCAAGAAATAATTAATTAAAAATTATTAAAATTTTTTTTAAAAATTCTGTCTGAGTTATCCGAAGTCCGGGACATCGAGGTCCGAGTTATCGAGGGTTCACTGTATGTGACAAATGCATAAAAACAACCTTTTTATTATATGTTGGTATATTGAAGTCAGTGCAATAAAAACAAAACTACTTAAAAACATTAACAAAACCTCAACACTTCGTATTAATTGCATTATTTTAAACATTGAGCAGTGAGCATCATTTAAGCTGTGGTTTTTGTGGCTGACAGACAGCATCTGTGGTTTTGGCAATGTAAATAATCACACTATATCTACTAATTCATTAATGAACCAAAAGTTAACATTTACTAGTGCAAATTACTCCATGAAAATTGCATTGTAGAAATAAATCCCTTTGGTGAACATGTTCGCTTTACCAGTCAATCTGTAACGCAATTGTAAGTTTACTCATAATCAGGGGCCTAGGATGATTTAGGAGGAAAACAACGGAACATAAAAATCAGAATGTCCAGATAAGGAAACGAACCCACATCCTCTCAAATGCTAGTCTAAAGTGTTGCCTACCGTCTCGACCGGTAGAAAATGTACCGTATTTGCCGACATATAAGGCTACTATTTTTACATATTTTTGGCCTTCAAAAATTGCTACTTGTCTTATATGAAGGTGCAAAAAATTTTGGTAACCTAAAAATTGTTTGATAGCTAAGCTGTAAATTAGAGTGGCAAATCCAAAGGGGGGTTTGAGAAGCTTGGAAATAATATTAAAATGTAGCATTATGGTCTGAAAGTTTTCTCTCTGTCAAGTTACTTCATTTGTTTTATTTTAAATCTTTGATTATTCTACGCACGGATTGTGACTTGGCTACATTTGTCGTAGTATTACAGCTTTCAAATTCTAAAGAATGGTGTTTTCTGTTGAAGTTATCTGTTTTATGGCCAGTCGAGCCTTGATGTCTCAGTGGTGTGTCACCTTTGGTGTTTAGTTCGGAGAATGAGGCTCAGGGTAATCTGTTAGCCTTAAACAACTGGAACAAACACTAATGCAGATGGGGTTTTCTCTCAATTTTAATTTCATCATAGTTAATAACAAGTGTGGGTAGTTCTGTTTTTACATTTTGCTTTCAATTATCCCCCTCCCCCCATATTCCTTAAATTAGCCTCTTTTGTGTATATTTAGTATATTGTTACATATTATTGTAAATCATAATTAATTTGTTACAAGGATTTTGTATGCAGGTGTATTTGTTTACTATTTCCATAGATTGAAACTTTTATATGCAATTTTTTCTAAGTATGGTGTTCAAAAGTATATTTTATGAAAGTCAAATACTGCAATAAATCAAACTGTAATTTGTACATTGTTTGCAAATCAATAAAATCATGAAACATGCTATTATGTTAAAATGTGGCAAGGTTATTTTAAAGTTATATAAACTTGAAATAGAAAATGTCAAGTTTATAAATACTAGAGTCTATGCGGGGTATATGAGGCCAGGTATGCGGGGTATATGAGACTGGAGATGCAAGAGGTTAATCTGTAGATGCGAGAGATGAAACTGGAGATGCGAGAGATGAAACTGGAGGTGCGAGAGGTGAAGCTGGAGATGCAAGAGATGAAGCTGGAGATGCAAGAGATGAAGCTAGAGGTGCGAGAGATGAAGCTAGAGATGCGAGAGATGAAGCTAGAGATGCGAGATGTGAAGCTAGAGATGCGAGATGTGAAGCTAGAGATGCGAGATGTGAAGCTAGAGATGCGATTTGTGAAGCTAGAGATGCGAGAGATGGAGCTAGAGATGGGGTTGGGGATAGAGATGGGGTTGGGGATAGAGATGGGGTTGGGGATAGAGATGGGGTTGGGGATAGAGATGGGGTTGGGGATAGAGATGGGGTTGGGGATAAAGATGGGGTGATGAGTAGGAATAGGGATAAAATTTTGGGAGATGAGGTTATAGATGGGGATGTAGCTGGGGATTTAAATTGGGGTAGAGTGTTGAGGATAGGAATAAAGATGAGGAAAATGTGGTTAGAGATGGCGATAGTAATGGGGGCAATGGGGTTAGAGTTGGGGGAAAATGAGTCAAGTGATGGGGTTAAACATGGTGCAGATGAGGGTGGAGTTTGGGATAGAGATGGAGGAGATTGGGATTAAATTAAGGTAGATAGTGATATAGTTGGAGACGTTGGGGATTGTGATGGGGATAGAAATGGTGGAGATGGGGATTGATATTGTGAAGATATGCAATGATGTTGTGGAGATGGGGATAGAGTTAGAGGAGATAAGGATAGATTTGGAGAAGGTGGGGGTAGAAATGAGGGGAAATGGGAAGAGAGATTGCGGGATGGAGAGGCGAAGAGGGAGCTAGAGATAAAGGTAGAGATTGAGTTGGTGGAAGATTGGGAGAGTGATCTAGGGAGAATATAGCAGTAATTTAAATATAAAAGAGTTCTTGGTTAGTTTAAAAAATATTTCCCTTTATACATGTTATAAAAGTGAACAAGTTAGTTGTCATATGTTGAGTGTGTTAATACGGGTAGATATGTACATAGTGCTGTAAGTGTGTGTCGAACATTACAGGTGTGCTTCATGAATTCCAAGAAATGAACTTGCTTCCTGATCCTGTGTTCGTGGTACCCACAGATGGGGTAGGAATGAAAACTGTATCTTCCACTGATTCTGGGAGGATCTTCTTGGGTGGCTCTGATGGCTGCCTTTATGAAATAGTTTATCAGGTAATATATATTGTTGCCAATGCATGTCTTTTCTAATTAAATACGTACAGGGCATTGGAACTTGTAAAAACCTCCTTTAAAAAAATTGTACCAATATTTCTTCTGGTACAGTTAGTGCTTGCTTATCCGAACTAATTTGAGGGACGAGAAAAGAAAAGCGAATGGGTTGTTCTTGTGGATACCTTATTAACACAAGAGTTTTAGCTAATACAAAGTCCATTAGTGAATGAAGGTGGTGATAAGAATGTTGTATTGTTATGAGTCAAGCGGTAAGTATTGTGAACATTGCAGTTACTCAATAAATGGTCTGTACCACAAACTTCAAAGGTCCCAAAAGTTGAAGTTTGGAAAAATATTTGTTAAATTTTCTGAGTTATATTCATAATTGTTCTTTCCCTGGACTTCTTTTTTCTAACGAATTTGATATTGAATGGTTTCATATAGAAGTGTTATTATTGAGCATAATAGATAACTTTTTAATTGATCATTTAATCCCTTTGGGGAAGTAAATCACTGTATATTGACGAGAACATTGTGTTGATGGTTGTTTTAATCAGGTTTCAGTATATGCAGTTGCCTGTGTCCTTATCTTGTGCCTTATCTCCACTACCTGACTTGACACTTGAATATCTGTGCCATTCCCAGAAAGTTGAGGTGGAAGGTAATACTATGGTTAGCAAAAATGTAATTTTGAACTGACCCTTTGTTGCAGTACAGTACACGTAATCAAGGCTGTTTGGTAGACAACTCGTGCGTACTGACCAACTCTTACGGTTTGCCTGTAAATTTTGTTCACAGGTGTAGTGGGAAAGATACAAGTTTCTCTGACTTTGAAGTATTTTTTGTGTATTGTTTTGGTACTGTTTCTCTCATGTACACCCCACGCTGCGATGTACAAAATACGGTGGCACTCACTCGTACCAAGCCGTAATTCTTGCCAAGCTTTACCTGACCACAGCATCACGTGCGGTAGAGAGAGAGCTCTTATCTCAGGGTATCACATGGGCTCGAAGGCGTGCAAGAGCAGCACGAAAATTATTAAAAAGTCATTCTTAGGCAAGAGAAACTTTTACTGCCGTGCAAATTCATACATACCACAACAACTAAAAAAAACACAAGAAAGGCTCCACCGGTGGGCTACTCACATTACAAAATAAACTAAATGGCCAACAGAAAAAGTAAGTTCCTTCGGGGCCGCGTACATCACGCCCTCCCGGAATGCCTCAGCAAAACTCACGCTCTAAAGAAACTAGCGCCGTAACATAATAAATAATGAAAGACAGCAAATGCTACAAGGCCGAATTATAACTTTAGCTCGCCATCGCACGGGTCACCCGACCACGTGGGCGAAACCCCTCTCTTACGAGCGCGGTTACGGCACATCTTCATCACACGAGCGGTCAAGCAGAACTGGGGGGAGTCCAGGGCACACATGGCCGGCCAAGGGTGCCATAGCCTCCAACCCAGCGCACCAATCCCTCTGGAACTCTTTTAACTATATTGGCTTCTACGGGCTGCACAGAACTCTCAAATTAAATTATATGGTTCTTAGTAGAAAGTTATTAATACATAAATTCCAGTTGGCGAAAAGAAAACAGATTGACGTGAAATTATATAAAATACTAAGGGCGGCATTGGCGGAATGATACATTATCTGCCATCGCCGGAAACTTTGTAACTGGCAATTCCAAGAATTCAAGGCCTTTTGTTCAGCGTCACGTGCTGCCCAGGCGCCAGCCTGTTGCATTCCTTGGTCATCACCAACAACCAAACTTACACAAAAACTGACAATGTTAAATACATCTTCTGGCCCATAAATTACGTCAAAAAGTTACTTAGATAAAATTCTTGAAATGCAAAATGGAACAAAATGAGACTAGTCTCAACTTCCTGTGACAAAATTAACTAATTAAAATTATTAACATTGTTAATTATGAAAATCAAACAACATTAGCCCTATGTAGCCCACCGCAATGATTATGGTTTAATTAGTTACAAAAGGTTTTATCTTAAATGTTAGCTTCTTGCTTCAGGATGGCATTCCATAGCCTCGCAGGACTAAAGTTCATCCACATATCTTGATATCAGAAATTACTGTAGCTGAATAAATTAATAAAAGAAAGAAAATTTACTCTTTAATTATTGAAATGACTTCTCGGCGAACAGACGATGCATTCACTCAGTAAGCCGGACAGGCTCACCACACTTTGACCGGGCAACCATGAAAGGTGGGGCTTTACTTCATATCGCACACAATTAAGTTATAAAATTGGGTCAAAATAACTGGTAGCTGCCTTAGTGAGTTGGGGGCTCTTATTTGTGGGCTGGCATTGTGGTTGGTGTTTTATCTACACTGGGGTCAAGCAAATATCACCAAAAAAAAAAAAAAAAATACAAAAATTAACATTGCTGGTGAGGCCAGTTACTCTACAGTATTGGCAAATGTTTTAATTTTGTTTACATTTTTCTGTAGATTAAGAGGAGGAGATGATGTGTGCTAAAGAAAAAATGATTGCTACTAATCACATCTTGTTATTAACTCACTGAATTTATAGATCACAGTGAAGTGTTCATAAGTGCAGAAACTAAAATAGAACCCCAGAACCAGATTTTTTTTCCTGCATATAACATTTCGTTTTGCTCATTTCACTACTGCTTTAGCAAAGTTTGTCGTCTGTTCTAGTTAATAGTTGTGAGATCGTCATAGTATAGAGCAATGTAAGGTTCTAAAAGGTTCTTAAGGTAAAAGAGCATGAGATATAGGGTTGTCCTTTTGTAGTTAACTGCAATAGTAGGGGAAGGCATAAGCCATTCTCCTTAGATTGATTGTCACAGGTTGGTATGCAAGAACACCTCGCTAAAGGTTTCACAAATTGCATACGTTCACAACAGGACAGGTTACAAAACTTTATACAGGTTAGACATTGGTTTGAACATAACACACACCTATGCTTTTAGTACTTGAATTTATCAAGATTTTTATCTACATATTTGGTACAGACATAGTCTACACATTGGTTTCCGATGACGTGAGTTACGACATGTCATCAACATTGATTGCGACATGAGATACAAAGATGCTCCCATAGGAACTCTATTAAACCCGTACTGAGCCCACGCGGTTAAAAAGGCAGTGTAGTTACGGCTCTCAGGGTGTATCAAACATTGATGGAAACTATGGTTAAGGTCAAGCAAGGAAAAGACCTTAGCCTTCCCTAAATGCTGCAGAGCAACCTCTACAATAAACATCAGAAACAGTTCCATCCGAATTTGTTCACAGCAGTCATATTTATCACCAGCCGGTAACGTCTGCCACTCCCCTTGCTCAATAAAAACGTTGGACATGCGTAATCTGACTTAGAAGGTGAAATCACTCCATCCTTCAGCAATTTATCTACGATGGTTCGGAAAATCTGTAGTTTCAGAGGAGGGTAATTAAAATGACGTCAAACTGGAACATCGCTAGTCACCGTAAATTTCTATGGTAATACGTAGCATCGCCCAATCTTCGGGGTAACGGCATCCGAGTATTGTCGTACCAAGTCGTCAACATTACTCTTCACGTCATCTGGCATCATTACGCCTACCCCTGTGTAGGATAACACACTCCTACGACATTTGCACAACTGAATTTTTACGTCTGGAGGGAATGCAAATCGTAACTCACGATGGCTAACATCGATGACAGCTCGTGCACCGCCAAGATAATCAAGACCCAGAACTACGTCGGCTACCAAATTATCAAAAATTCAGAAGGGATGTGTCCACGAGAATCTCCCAATCTTAAAGTTCATCAACATGCATCGCTCACACCTAACAATATGTCCATCGGCGATGCAAGCCGTCACTCCTTCTCTATAAATTTCCCCCCTAACAACGGTCGGACACCTACCTTTCACGTAGACAAGACACGATTTAATATAGGAATGAGACAACCCAGTATCAACTAATCCCTTTCGCACTTAACCTCCCTATTCAATGTCCACGTAACTCTCCTTAATAATCTCCCGTTTCAGCCTTTTATTCCACCGTGCCGGGATTACGCGGGACGACCATCTTTGTTTCCAACCGGACAAGCGACTCAGTAATGACCCACACTGCCGCGTCTGAAACATCTACGATGCTGCAACCCTACACAGGGTTGTTGACATAGCTCCACTCTGTGCCCAAAATTCATACAGTTACTGCACCTACCTCCGCCCATCACATTTCGGTCAGCTTCCCTCATGACTGCCAACTGGCCACCTGAAGCCAAAGTGCCTTAAGTGGCATGGCCTTCAGGATTCCTTGGCTGACCAGTACCTCGACAACTCTCCTGAACACCAACTCCCACGACTTTACTTACAACCGGCATCGTAAATCGCAGACAATCCTCATTTAAATCAATCTCTTGCTGCAGTTCTACAGCCAAACTCCGCAACTCGCTAAAGTTATTAGGCCGCGGGAATAAGTCATGCTACACCTAACTTCTGGCCTCAGGTGCTCCAGGATATTGCTAATCAATTTAGGCTCATTCGTTGTCAAAATGAGCCCTTGTGCATAATTATTCACAGACTGCACGTAGGCAGAAACTGTTTCTCCCATTCTCTGGAAGCGATTGACAAACTCAGCTTTCATGGTTTTATACACCTTTGACGACCCTTCCAATTCAACCATTCTTTCCTTAAACTCGAGAAATAACAGCCCTAAGGATGTCAGAAGCCAATCCAGTAACCCTGGGTAGCAACGATTGCAAAAAGAAAGAAAGAAAAAAAAAAACTAATCTACCAGCTGAGTAACCTGCAATCTATCCACTTCAACCAAAAACTCCAATACAGATTTCGGTTCATTTACAGTTAACTGTGGTACACCAGACACACTACCCAATAAGACAGATTGAGCCCCAGTTAACTGCCAAGATGCGGAATGTACGCATTGGTCATATACGGCCGCTCCAACTCCCATCAGATTTCCAATGTACGCCATTGCTCGCATACCTAACTCTATTACATTCTCCTCAGGATTGAAGGGTAACTCAGCCTCATTCAAATATTCACGTAGTTCCAAATAGCCCATTCTCATGACAAAGTCAGAGTCCCGACCTGCCATGATACCAAAAATCGACAATTCCTCCACTACTGTAATTGAATCGTAACTTTGACACAGTTGTTGCAACACACCCTACAGCACTCCCCTGCTAGGGAGTCAAACCCGGAGCAGAGTTGCGCAGAATTTGTAACGTGTACGGTATTCAAACCGTACTCCAGCACAATAGTACAGTAATAATTGTAGGCAAAACGGGGAGTCACATTAAGAACTGGGAAGGAAGGGGTCGAAATATCGGAGTTTCTAGACTACCAAGGCAGGAACACACAGACTATTAAACGCAAATTTTATATTGAGTGTATCATTTACAAGGGTTAACATTTCAGCCAAACAAAGAAATCGCAGATAAAATCGGACGGAGGAAAGGGGCCTACCCGAGCCGGATCAATTGTTTGAAAAGTCCAATGGAGTTCATGCTTACCGTCGTTCTGGCTGGAAGAGAAGATGGAGGGGTGCAAGCGTGCCAGAGTCTCGCTAGTGACTGACTTGGAAAGGGCACAGGCCGCGAAGAGTGGCAAGCGGGGAGGGGGGAAAGGAGGGGTGCATGCGCACACGTCAATAGTGGGAGGAGAAGGCATTGAGGATAGCAGCGCACACGGCGGCAGCGAGAACAACAGGCCAAGGCGGGAATTTCAAATGCTCACTGTCTTAGCTCACTCATGCTGCAGCCCATCATACGAGAAAGGCACTGAAAATTTTTTCTCCTGGGGAACGTTTTGCAAAAATCGTGGTGTGCGCTATACACAAGGGTGCGCTATACATGAGTATATACAGTAATTTAATTGTAGATTTACATTTACCTAAATTAAGTGATTTGGCTATAGAATATTGTAGGCTAGCTTTTGTATTTTTAGGTTAGGCTTGAAGATCACATTTTTGCTTGGCCTATTTGGGGAATGGTGAATGTGCATAACTCGAGTTATAGGAGCTAGTGAGTGATAACTAGTGATAATCACAAGTGATATTGGAGTGCAGTGTTGCCACAATGACGGCTGTGATCTTACTTCATCTCCTTGTCTCATAATTTCAGGTAAAACACGGACACGTACTGAGATAGGGAGTTTGTAATAAAATGAGTACAGTAGTGTTTTGAAATTCTGGATCCTTTTATCCTTTCAGCCAGTTTGGAATTTTCTACAAACTTGTAACACTATAGTGTGCATAGCTAGTACTAATAATTTAGGACCCATTAAAAAATTTATTTTAAATTTTTATTCTGAATAACTGCTTACTTAAGTTGAACAGCATATAAATAAAACATCAACTCTGCTCATGTGCGCAGATGCATTGGTGCGGTCATGCAACACTGACCAGTTGCATGTGTATGGTGTTGATGCAGAGTATTTTGTTTTAAATTTTAAATCCTAGCTGCAGTAGCAAAAATTACTATAGAAATGCAAATATTTTTGTATTCACATGTACATAGACAGTGAGTGGCTGTTCTGATTTTGGTTTTTCATGATTTTCCCTAATTGCCATCTAGAGGTGAAAGCTGGGATGGTTTCTTAACATAGGCCAGTGGGTCTATTATGACCATGACACAAAGCAGTTGTGCGATCGTTACACACACTAAACTAGAATTTGCGATAGAAGCGATTATAACTCTACGTATCAAAAATTCTGTCTCAAACTAGCACCCCATCTCGAGGATGCGTTACCACTAATAAAGTGGATTTCTACGATGAAATTGCAGACATTTTCTGTGAGTTTCTGTAACCTCACACACTTAAGCAACTATAGTCAAATAAATTGGCATAGAAACATTCTGATACATATGTTGCATCACTATTTACGCTTCACAAATTAGTTTTACAAATAAAAATCCACAGATTATTTATAAAACTACATGACTTCTGTAAAATAAACATATAGTTTTTGATCTCGTATAACATTCAAGTTAGCAGTTTTGTTTCATTAATTTACATTTTAAATACACAAGACTATAAAAATTTTATAAATAAATCCCTTTATTATAGGTATAAGAGTATAAACAACACGGAAGTATTGTACTAGTACAAGTTTACAAGTACAGTACACCTTACACAATGTCATGTTGGAGTATTGGTTATCATTGTTGCATTCAGATCTTCTCTCTATTTTGAGCTTAGGATATATCTCAACATTAGCAGGATGATTTTTTTTAACTTATTGTTAATTTTCTTGGACCATTTATTCAGTAAATTACATACATCTCTATGTCACTGTAGCTTTACTTTTATGTTTAAAAGTGAGTAAATTTTGCCGGTGCAGTTGTACTTACTACCACAATTCATTTGTGAGAACAGAATAAGTAAGTACAGTAGTAGTTTATAACAATATTATTTGTAATAATAATACATTACTTTAACACACATTTTCCAAGGGAATATTCACTAATTTGTATGTAAAATTTATATTTGGGCAAAAAGCGAGTCTTCCAAATGTAGTTAATCATTATGTTTCATTACTCCTGTCATAAATGTGAACACTGTAAATTGTAATACAGAAGAACCACACATTCTACTATATTAACTCAAAATCTATTAATGAAATATATTTATGCATTTTTCATGGATGCCTATCCTTCATTTCAGTATTCTCACAAAGACCATTGTTACATTAGAGGAATTATCTTGAAGGATTTTTCTTTATAAAAAAATGTGTAGTGTGAATTATTTAGATCATTTCCCAAATTAAAATTACAATTTCAATGTACCCTATACCTATCACTTTCAAAAATGTTTTCAATTGCGCTACTTCCCTTGTATACAGCACGGCTAAATAATAACTAGATTATGTCATGGAACTCTTATCGTCATGTAGCGAAGCGTATGTAAACAGTTACTACCTAGTTATTAGTCTAGGTGGCACTACTACCAAGGATGATAAATAACCACGGGAAGAGAAATTTCTGGAATAATTTTTTATAGAGAGAACTTTATCCACTGTAAGCTTTGCTAAATGCCATTGTCAAAATTTTGTTGTCGCGTTTTTCGTACTCTCAAAAAATAGCTACACTCGCAAGCGAGGACAGTTGCAATCATAAAAACGCTATCTAAACAGCTATGCATAGCAAAGCTTCGTCCGGTTGCATACTATCGTCGCTCAGTCGTAATAGACCCACAGGTTTGTATCTTCTCTTGGTTCCTGTCATCATATGCAATTGTGTGTAACAGTCTCAAATCACCTGGCTGTCAATGAGATGTACAGCCTACTGAAAAGAAGTACAGTGGAACCTCGTTAAGAAGAGAGTTGACAATTACGGCAGAAATTGTCGTTATAACAGATTCTCGTCTCAACCGATATTGCCGATATATCTTGAGTTCTCCGCCTTCCCCCCCCCCCCTCCACTACCTGAACTATGTACGTACTAGTGACAGTGTGCGTGTGCCTATGCCGTGCTACGCGAGACCCCAAAAAACTAAACACCCTGTATCTTGAAAATCGCTGGAACGATTTTAACAAAATATTGTATACGTTCACGCCATTACCACCTCTCAACAACAAAACAATAAAATTTCAAAATATTATTGTTTTTCAAAAAATCAAAAATTAAAATTTTTTTTTTTCAAAAGGAAAAATTTTTTGGGGTACTATATTCTCAGCGAAGTAAAGTCAATGTCTTATGAACACAATAAAAAGTTTCTCCTTTTTACCTTAACGTATACGTTAAGGGAAATAAGTCCCCGCCATCTCGTAGCTGGGTTCCGATACTAACACATCTGTTGTGTGTTTTGAGAATCATTTCTCGTCGTAGCTGAAATAGTTCCGCGGATTCACGAAGGAGAGCAGAACACTCGCATACTTGATCACGTGGTGTTAGTCAACTCCTCACATCCCTCCCCACATCTTTATCCTTGTTACTCTTTCCGTCTCCCACCCCTCCCCCTGTGCGGTTATCGGTCTCGCTCCATCACACCATTCACTTCCTAGGCTGTAGCATTGCTGCCAAACTTGGCAGTTCACGTACTGTGCACGCGCCAGCTCTGTCCCCGGCGTGTATGCATTGTCCCTCGTAAACGTCATGTACGCTACAGTAACACAGTGGCAAACAAGTCCTAACTTAACGACGTTACTGCGGTTAGTATGTGTGTCGACATGATATCTGCCTCGTATTATTTACATGTTTACGGACGAAAAACGCATACCCGCCAGGGACTCAGAGCTGGCGCGCGGACAGAGCCAAGTAACATTCAGTGTTCCAGAATTTGGTGTATTATATGCCGTTACTAGATCGTGTAAGTGTTCAGCAAAAATGTCCAAGTGGCGCCAAGGTGTTACGAAGGGACGAAAACGTACCAAACGATCCTAAAATTATTAAACTGCTTAAGCATGTAAACAGAAGTCAGCAAAAGTTACAACTTCCATTAAGTGGATGACAATAGTACATCAGTAATGGAAGCTATAAAAATAGTGGAAATATTTTGTTAAATAATTTTTTAGAGATGGTATTTCAAATTAACTTAACGTTCCTATTTTTTGTTACTAGGTAAAGATTAAACTCAGTTGTTACAGGAATTTTTGTCATACGAGTGGGAAACTTATGTAAACTGGGATGCTGGTCTGGGATGGTTCCTTCTGCCAGTTTCTGTCATTGTGTCTAATGACCTCGATGTCAACGAGACGTTAAGTCTTATATAAACTGGGTTTATTCCCGGTGGGATTGCGTGGAATTTGAGCTGCTGGGAAGTCATAGACCCGTTTGTAGCGCACATATATACGCTTTACCCCTTCCCAAGCACCAAAACTTGTTGAAATAATGCAAATTTTGAAACATAGATCCCATCTCATTAGATTTATGTGACTTCTGATTAATTGGTTTTCTCCTTCAGTACTGTGTATGGTATGCACTTATTAAGTCGTATGGAATTTAAAATTAACAATTTTTTTTTAGCTACGAAAATAGAAGTACAGAACGTGTGTACATATACCTACATACATTCGTATACATCTGAAATGTTTATTTAGGGACTACTTACAATGCGGAGTGAATATTTGAAAGTAATTTTTAAGGCAAAACGTATTGAGAAGCACATTTTAATTAAATATTTTCATGCTGGTGACGGTTGGCACAGTGGCCAGAGCTTTTGCCTCCCACCAAGGTGATCCATGT
>PNEQ01003223.1:26111-41983 GCA_003012365.1 Medauroidea extradentata | reverse complement strand
ATAGCGCACAGCGAAGAGAAGCACACCCTCGCTCTACTAAGGCTCGCGGCCATCTGACTGCCGATATCCGGCTCCCTGCGTTATATACGATCTAACTGCGCGCTGATAGCATACAAGTACGCGTTTGCGGACGGTTTAAGCCTGTTTGCAGCTTATTCCCACACATGACTGATTTTCAGCGTGCACCATTTCCCTTAATAGATGAAAGCATTTGACCTTGTCAAATGTAAGTATATATATATTTTTCAAATTTAAGTGTATTTAAATTATGCGCTTTTGACCGATTTGCATGATTTTCACCACAAAAATATAGTAGATTTTTAATACTGAAACTTTAATTTTGTGGAATTGAAAACACCAAAAACATATCACCGCTTTCTGTGATTTCAATTACCGCTTTTTGGTGTTTGAAAACACCGACAAATTCAGGTCTCTAGCAATGTGCTAGGTCAGGTGCGCGCGATTATCGTTAGCATGATGCGTTGCGGGCGGGAGCTGCTAAGAAGCCATGCTGTGCTGAATGTGCGGGCGAGAAATAGTGTTATCAAATACAATTCTATCAACACTTGTGGCGACACTCCCTCTTCGCACAGCGTGCGTCCTTGGCAATGTAACTGTAGGGTGGAGAGCTAGCGTGGCGCATCAGGCCGTGCCGTGTTGTGACATCAGCCAGACCACCTGGCTTGTGCGCGCTGTTGCTAGGTCTTTGGCGCCTCGCAGTATATTACGCGCGGCATTGCATTCGCAATGTAGCATTTTTATGATATTTAAATGTTGTGGGATACTTTATGAACGTATTAAAAGTTCTGTACCTCACACAAATATATTATAGTACGTAGATTTAGGGGTTAAAAATTTTTTTTACGCGCACCTGGTTTATGTAGGTTATGAAGGTGTCTTGAATATACGCGGTTTTCGTTATCCGCGGAATATTCTGGAACGAAATGCCGCGGATAAGGCGGGTTGACTGAGTGTATAGTCACAATTGGGGGCGTTAAAGAAAATGTTTCTGCACAATTATGACTTTCTTTTAATGAGAAGGGGTAAAGTAATCCAAGTGTAGTATTGTTTTTTTTGTGAATTTCTTAGACTTCTACTTAAAACCTTTAAACAAAATTAGGGAGGGTTTAAACACTCCAAAAATATTACTTCTTAAAGAAGTCTGTGATTGATGACTGCTTCTTTTTACCGTAGCTCAGGATGTATACAGTAAAACCTCGTTAATTTAAACTCGGTTAATTCGAAATGCTATATAAATCAAAGACATCGCTCGGTCCCGAACGTGAGGATAGGATTTTACATGCTACGAAGTTTGGTTAATTCGAAATTCGGTTAATTTGTAATTCGAAGCTTTTTTCTGGTCCAAACAGGGATCAAGTCCCAGTAATTTGAATTCATTTTGATAGAGAAGTCAGTAAAGTGTGCGAAATCTAAGAATAATGCTGTGTCGTGTGGCTTTGTTTCCGTTACCGCGCCTGCCCGTGTCGCGCTGACCTTGAGGCTTCCGTGCTGTCTGCTTGTGCACGGCGCTCGAGTTTAAATGAGTGTGTGTGTGATGATGCGCGAAAAGAGAGAGGAAAAGAAGAATGTAAGGCAGGAATGGCACATCGTGCGACAGCCTGATGCTGTGTGATATGACGATCACGTGATTTTGTGCTTTCCTCCCGCACTGTGAGCTGATACAGTTACTGTAAGACATGTGCGTATGTGCCACGAGTCTGGAGTATTTCAGTGGCCAGAGAGAAGCGGAGTGAATGAGTGGAGGAGAGGATGAGGAAGAAGGTAGCCTGTCACACTGCGTCAACACCCCCCTCCCCCGACAGAGCTGGTTTATTTTTAGAAGTTCTCCACTTCCCTCTCCCCCCCTCAAGATAGCCACATACCAAGCAGATGCCAGCGTCACCCTGAAAGTGCTTCCTATACCCTATCCATTCTAAGGTTGCTCCTAATACAGTCAAGTGAATGACAATAAAATTTTTTCACACCATAAATTTCATTTGAATTATTGGAAAATACAAGTTAAGTTTGTAACAACACAATCACACTGTTAGGAGTGAAGACATAATTCAATTGCTTTGAATTACTTCGTTAAAATTTTTATTTCTGCTGCAACCTTAGAGTGGATGGAGTATAGTCCTTGTTCTTTTCTACCTCCCTCCCCCTTCCCACTTTCAGGCGTGAGTCACCAGTCAACAATGCAGCTTCTAGGAGAATAAGGCCAGCAGAATGACAGGCAAAAGAAGCACGTTTGTTTCCTGTGTTCGGCTGGTATCGTGTAACTGGCAACTCGTGGGAGGAGAGAACAGATAGCAGACAAGGTCGCAGTGTCTGCTGCCTCCCGTGTTACGTTGCCACATTTTGTGCACTGCACTGATGCCATACAACCGTCTGGCTGGCTGCATTGCCTGTCGCCGTGTATCACTCAACATTTTATCCTTAAAAATAATATTCAACTAACACGGCACCTGATTTTTTCCTTGGAAAAACTAATTGAAAAATAACTTGGCACTTGCGAAAATGACTCGACGACCATGTTTACAAATTTTCATTCGGGAGGAGGGTTAGTCATAATTACTATTTTGGGTGTGTTACATTGTTTATGAAATAATTCAACTTGCAAAACGTCTCGTATTCCTTTGAAAAGCTACTGGAAAATCACATTGCACTTGTAAAAATGACTCGGCGTGAAATATTTACATTTTTTTTTCTGAGATGTAGGGTGGTAAAACTTACCGTTTTGAGCTAAAAATTCTTCAAGATGTCTGTAAAATTCTCCCGCCTATTAGAGATCAGAAACCATGCATTTATAAATTACAGTATTTGCCGACGTATAAGATTACTTTTGTTTTACAAGTGCCCCTGCCCCATTTTTTTACCTCGCATCGCAGTTAGCTGTTTGGCGATCGAAACATCTGGAGCGCATGCCGAGATCCTTTGTCTCGCCAGCACATTGCTCTCGGGCGGACAAAACGAGAATCTAGGTACTAGATCCTTTGACTCGCCAGCACGAAACTCTCGAACGGAGAAAAAGAGGCTCTAGATACTGTGTGCAGTGATTTGTTTCGCCCTAATCTCTGGTCTCGCCAGCACAAAACTTCCGGGTGGAGAAAACGAGGATCTAAGTCCCGTACCACACATTCATGTGTCTCGTGTTGGCTGGTTGGTGACAACAGCGTACAGGAATGCGATGACTTTGCAAGCAGCTGCTGCAGCATTTGGCGTGCGGCCGGGCTCTGACGATGTCGCCGGCCACGTGTTACCGTCACTGTGCATTTCCTTGGCTCTTAGGCGTCCGGAGGGCAATAGTGCCCATGTTATTGGTTTCTGTATCTCCTATGATATTTATAATACGGTAATAAATGCGTTATAAATATTTAAACAAAATATTTATGTTTCTGGCAAAGGAAAAAAATATTTTCAAAATATTTTTCTACCGGAATTTCAAAATTAATAATTAAATATTTTTCAAGGTTTTGTACCTTCAAAACAATGACACGTCTTATGTGCGAGATCGTCGTATATGCCGGCAAATACGGGAGTAATAACAATCACATGCTGTGGTAAAGGCAACGTGTGGCAGACATAGAGCCCTAGAACAGGGAAGGGGAAGCGTAGAGTTGCCGACAGCCTAGTAGCGTGATGCGCGCTACTTGCAGTACAGGGCTTGCCAAGAAAAACGCAGCGTATAACGGCCAAGAAAAATGCAACAAACTTTTTTGGTCCAATTATTTCATACTACTATTCCCTTTTTCAATTCGAATGCTTAATAGTTCTTGACGACTGCCGTAAATATGGGTGCAGAAACACCAAAAAAACACTAACGAGGTTTTACTGTAGTTATAATGTGAATTATTAATGTCATAATGTGTATTGGTTTTCAAGTTTTGTATGAAGTAAACATATGCAAATTTTGACTTTGAAATGCAGCTATGAGAAAACTGGCTATGCTATATTATTTTGTGATGAACGTATTCATTCATAGGCCGGCAGGGTTGAAATGGGAGGGTGGCAGAAAGGCGCGCGCGGAGAGGTAGCAAGGCGGCGGAAGAAATGTGACACGTGCGCCGGAGCATGGAAGGGGGTGGGGGGAAGAGTGGGACAGAAGCCGCGCCGCAAACTGATAACAAAAGTAAGTGGCAGTGTGGCACGAATCACCGTCATTATATTTCGTGCAAGCCTGGTTCACACAGGCAAGAAACTTTCGCAAGCCTACTTCACATGATCTTGCTGTGCAAAAATTTTTAGTTTTTCATAAAATATTTAATAATTTTGTAAATTTTTGACGGTTTCTCAAAAATACCTTGCTATAATAGAGATCTCTCTATAAGCGAGCTGGCTATAGCGAGATCCTACTGTATTTCAGTTTCAAAGTAATGTCGTTAGAGCTACCACTTTAAATTTAATTTCAATTTATAAATTTTATGTGTTACTGTATTTTGATCTTTAAGAATGACATTTAAGAAGAGCTGTTCCCTTACAATTATAAATCTACTACAAAAACACACACACACCACCTTCCATTTCTTTTTAATGTCACATGCATTCAACATAAAATAAAACAATATCTCTTGTATTTACTGAAGCACTTTCCTTGATTTTTTTGGGTTCAAAACAGGGGGCGAGTAATATAAACTAGACAAAATATTTTACAAAAAATCCAGATGTGATAATATGGGGTGTGTAAAATATAGGAGAGTGGACGATATGCAAGTAAATTTCACATTCACTTCTATTAAAAAATATGAAGAACAAGGAGGATACTTGTAAACAATAAGAGAAAACATAGTATGATAAACAAACATATTTAGTGTTGGCTGAAAACTTCCCCAGAACCTAGCATCCTTCCACTACTGCCACAGACCTGTTGCGATCTAGCTTGTCGTGCAATGCGCGCAGGTGTGCAGACGTCTCATCCACGACACGCAGCAACACGCTCGCCTGGTCGGACAGGCTTTCCTCCGTGTTGTGATGACGCTCCAGCAGGTGTTTGGTCTCTTCCCGCCGTGACAGCTGCTCGCGCAGTCGAATTCGTGACTGAGTCAGCTCCTTGTTCTTAAGCTCCAGCTGCACACCTAAATCGTTGTACCGCTCCTACAAAGGTGCACACCACTTCACTGAAGACATTGCTCGTACGTAAGTAACTAACATTTCCCATAACGTTGAAACCAACTATAGGTAATTAATTCATTCAATACACAATCAACGAGGCTCACAACCTGACCTCTCCAATGTTATTTTTTAATTTTCGGCATACATTAACACAGAGGAATATAATTTTAGGGCTAAATTTTCAGTATAAACTGTTAAAAACTCTGGTTCATGTACCACACATCTTCAAAAAATCATATTTGTGCAAAATATGATCTAAAACTCAGATAATGACAAGAAGTAAAACTTACTTTAAGGTACGTGTGTTGATTTGAAACAAAATGACCTTCAAATGATGTATTAGCAGTCACTGGGGCTAGCCACTGCTTTAGAATAGTCTGGTTCACAAACTTATCACAACGGGTCAGTATCACTTGCGGTTTTTGTAATACACACCCGCTGCCTGAAGATCTGATGATGGAAATCTTTGATTGAAGCCAAGTTTTCAGAAATTTCCTTGTTGAGGCTATTGACGTCAGAGGCCAACTTTGTGTAGTCGTCGTGGAGCAGGTACACACCTTGCCTGTTGCGGCATGCATCCAAGTCTCGCCTCAAACGTTCTATTTCCTCTGTGTACTCCTGCATCAAACAATATATACTACTGTACAATAATGTCCACACACTACATACTAAAATTTCGACGACCAAACATCTAACTCCCAGAATATAATTTTAAAAACTAATCTGCCTACCGTATTTCACAGCATAGTCACATTTTCTGCAAAGTAAAATGCAAAAAACAGAAGGTGCGACCATTACTTGGGAAAAAACCCAGTGGTTAAAAAAATATTTTTTAAACTTAAATTAGCCATCACCTATATTAAAGTAAGTCAATATTTTGGCAGAAATATTGACATATGAACTCTGAAACAATGACAAATTTATGGTATTGCTCTGAAAATAAGCCACACTATTAAAATTTACCATACAAAAACAAAAAAGAGAAAATAACGCCAATACAAGCCTTGGCCAAAAAATCCAAGAACTAGGTTAGTGTAGAAATGTTTCGCTTTCACCCGTAGTTTTAAAACTGCGGGTGAAAGCAAACTTTTTTTATAACATTGTTTCACAGTGCGTGTATTGAAATAAACTTAAGAAGGCATTTATAACCTGTCTCACGAAAGAATAAATTTTTTCGACAGTTTTGAGGGCTATCCCGTGTACCAATTTCTGCATGAAATTACTTTTAATTTTGATAAATTGCACAGTTTGAGACCCAGCCAAAAGTTTTTGGAAAAATCACTTGTGTAAAGGAAAACACTGCTTACTTCATGGAAAAAACTCTAAAAATATATGCCATCACAACTGTCAAATAGTGTTTTAAAACAACTTAACCATCATAGGCTGTTACTAGAATATTACATCATTCCTGTTTGTCTCATTTTCCCGTGTGCAGCGTTTATTTTTCTTGTCCCACTGGAATTTCTGTAAAAAGAATGTCAAAAAAATCCACATTAATCTCAATAATTTCTTGATGTTTGTGTTTTCCATAAAATAAAAACAAACAGGTCCAGTCGCCGAAAATAACACACTACATTCACACACTCCCACACGAAAAAATGTTTGCGAAACAGCGGACCAATCGATTGCAGTGATCATGGCTAGTGGTAGAGATGGTTGACAATTGTACAGCGAAATTTCTTTAACGCCACACTTGTTTTGTGCTGTGATTATCAATATCTTGTTCTTACGCAGATGCATCAACTGTAGTTTGGCTATACTGATGACGTATTCCTATGTCTATGATATGTTTTTTTTTTGGCAATGAAGTTATTTACCGCTCACACATATTTTTGTTACCTTAGATTAAAGTTTGAAAGGAGCTGAAATGGAATAAAGTTAATCATTTAAATTTCCTGTTATTAAATTTATTTGTCAATTTTTTTAAAATACGCGGTAGAATTATTCTATACACTAAATAAATAAAAATATGACCCAAACGTGACTCGGTTAACATACAACGTTGAACGAGACAGTTGCAATCAAAATGAATGATGAAGTTGAAAAACCCCAGCGAATTGGATGTTGCAAAATGTCCTGGGTCTTACAAATTGCCTTAAAATTTTTTGTTTTACTGGTATGTAATGCAGTATATTTAATTGTACATAATTTTTGAGGTTATGTGTGTGATGTTTTGTGTTCACTAAGTTTGGATGCAGTATTTTCTTGATGGTTTCCAACGATGTAGCGAGGTTTACTTGTTGCATGCGGGTTCAAATATTTTGGTTAGTTTCAAAATTTTGGCGGATAAAATAATTTTTGTAAATATGCGAAAATAAGCCGCACACGAGTGTTAAATCACTAAAAATTGTAAAACATATGTGGCTTATTTTCGAAGCAGTACAGTATATAGCTTAAAACTTACTAGACCTTGGAGGTTAGGTTTGCTTTTGTTTGGCAACCTAATTTTATACATAAATATGCACATTTGGTGGTAATATATTTTGTGATCAGCAGTATTTACAGGTACTTACCTAGAAAAAACTTTGAATAAAAATATACCGGTAAATAGGCACTTTTGGTTACTAGACAACTCATCAATACAATAGTTTTCCAAGTTCTGTTTCCCTTGAAGTTTGTGTTTTTAGCTTCTGCAAGTCATACTGTAAAAAATCTAATTTTTTTTGCTCTGCTGAGCGACACTTTGAGAGTGATTTACAATAACGATGGATCAGTTTTGATGCACTTCTGCTACTGTTTATTACCATTGCAGTGTTTACAAACTTAGTTTGTGTTTAGTGACATCATAGATATGCTACATTCAGTTGGGAGAGTCCACGTGCAAGACTCAAGATGGCAGACAAACTAGTAGCACTATGATGTTCCACATTCATTCTAGCGGAATATTTTGGTACCAACTACTATCTATTGTCGTGGCAACCATTTTGTTCTAATAGTGTCATACGCCGTACTCGAATGTAGTTAACATCTTTTGTGCAAAAACGTAAACAAAACATTGCGGTGCGATGAATTATAAGGTGAAAGCTTAAAAATTAGATGTGACGATTACACGATGGCGACGATTGTGCGATGAAGTAGAGCAGTACACTTCAATTTTCTCTCTCTCTCTCTCTCTCTCTCAAAAAAAAAAAAAAAAATTATTAACAGGCATGCCACTCAGGGTTCTTAGAGCAACATACAATTAAAATTCAAGGACTTTCCAAGGACTTTTCAAGGACTATCTACTAATTTTTCAAGGACCGAAGTGAATTGCATTTGATACACAAAATTTTTATTTGAATATTTAAGGTTTTATTTACAATGATTCTAATTTTTTCTCCTCTCTTTAGAACAGATTAAGTTCCCTAAAAATAAATAAACGAGAAATTAGCTTCGACTTGAGAAACATTGTGGGAGACATTCCGCTCTACAGCGTGCATTGCTGCATGCTATCTGTCTCTCACACCCGACACATAATTTATTTTTTATACTCACGTAAATACTCCATTTCGTGTGCCATGAACACATACAAAAGAAACATTAGGAATTACAGAACACGCTGCGACATGCCAGAAAGTATATTAATTACACAGACACTGCAAACCGTTTGTTATCGTTAAGAAAATTACATTACAGAAATAATGCATAGACAAAATATGGTTTTATATTTATAAGAAAAAATTTTAGTGTTAAGAAACTAGCAGGAAAATTATGTTACCCAACAATTCAAGGACTTTTCAAGGACTGGTTTATAGGGGTGGGCGAATATGAAAATTTAATTTCGAAGCGAATTCGAAGAGAATATGTTTAAATATTCACGAATTTGAATCGAATATCAAGTAAATTGAATTTTTAAAGAAATTTAGAATGCAAAATAATTTACACTGTTAGGAACTTACCTTGAAGGTTAATTCTAAGTTGCGTAAAAAATGAGAGTTTTGTAGTGATTTGCAAAAAATGTTTTGACTGGAATTATTTATGTAATTGCTCAGGATGTTGTTTCAGATGGTTCTGTAGGGTTGTAGTGGTATCTAAAAGAATCACAAAATCCCAAAAAAAATTCAGTTGGTTTTATAAAACTTTTGACCCTAAAATCGTATCTTTTTTTAAATTAATAATGAAGTACCTGTTGGAATTTTTAATATTTTCTTGCATGTTTTGTATGTTGCTTCATTACCGCTGAAACTTTTAGTAAAAAATAACCAAATACTGCTCCAGAATTTTTTGGCAGGTGGCCTAGTATTCAGACCTGAAGTGCTTAACTCCATTCGTTGATTTTAGGAAATTGCCAAAATAGTTTTCCAGGTTGTCTACCTCTACGTAGTGACATTCGTTACTTTGTATTCACGAGGCGCTTATGGAAACCTACTAGGAATATTCCTGCTGGGTACTGGCTCTACTCACTGCAGAAGCGGTAGTTTCAGTCGCCGATCTGGCTGACCCGTGTTATTACACTAGGTCAAAACAGTGCTAAATGTCCTTTTGTGCTGGTATAATAAACGTATGTAGCACTAAAATTGCGTACAGGTAATAATAATTTATTCCATACCTGAATTACGTACTCTGGCAATATTTTTACTAGATAAACTGCTCCAGACTTCTTTTTCAATACAAATCATACAATCCGACATCGTATTTTCCATGAACATGCATTCAAACCGCCTTACAATATATTTTCTATTATTTACACATGCGGGAGTGTTTGTTTACGTTTTACGCGCTTTCCTTTGTATCGTCCGCTTGCTGCTACCTACACTGCTCCCAGCAGGGTAGATCTACGTGGATCTGGTGACGGGATAGAGTTAAAAATTTGAGATCTTAAGGGCCGGTTTAAATTTATCGCATGGCGTTTCCGACCGATTTACTCTCTATCGAGTGGATCCATAGTAGTTTCCGTAAATGCGTACTGATTTCGCCTGAATATCCAATCTCTGAACGTGGTCACAATATGGCCGCCCATGATCATTACGTGATCGACACACAACTTCACTTGCGAAAATGTCACTGGGCCAGCAGCATTACATTTGTTTTTAACTGATCCGCCTCTCGGGTTGTGTAAATTTAAATTATTACTTTGAAGTGCATAAATAATTATGCACGGCACCTGTCCGTTTCCTTTATGCATGTGCTATGACATGGTGGCGGTTGGCTGTATGGCTTGCGACTGAGGCCACTCGAAATGGCGCACTTGACGTAAACATGTAAACCATAGACACTGCCTAGGCTATTTGTTTCCTTTCTAATTTGATCGATATAGCTTGCATCGCATTGAATGCAATTTCAAGACCATTTAGTTAAAAAATATTCAGCTGCGTAATCTGCAATAATCACTGTATGTTGTATTTAGGCGCAAATATATATAGCAGATGTTGTTGCTACAAAAATTAGCAGTGTTTAACGAAAGTTTCGAAGATAAAACATCTCGGGCTCTAGTTAAAAATTATTTAAAGATGTGGTTTTCCTATTGTTTGAATGAAATTAGTTGTTGACGTTTTAGTTTCGGCCGTTTTGACTGCTTGTATGTACGCTATTAAGGTTATGTTTTCATGGTCCACTAGCCAATGTGTGTGGTTAGTATCAAATAAAATCTTTGAACATTTATAATACCGTGAATGCGACACCATCTTCAAGTTTTGGCCAAATAACAACAATTTTTAAGATGACTTATAACCATCAGAAAATTGTAGTAATTTTTTCGAAGTTCGAAGTAAAAATTTTATTTTGAATATGATATCGAATAATGAAAATATTAGATTCGGCTTCGAAATTTCGAAGCTTCGCCCACCCCTACTGGTTTATATCAAGGACTTTTCAAGGCCTTTTAAGGACAGGGTCTTTCCAGGACCGTAAGAACCCTGAATTTCGATTACCCTCATTGGAGGACTCCTATAGGCTGTCTCATGTAACTTTTACATATTTTAACATTTCTGCTTTGAGAAATGTCTGGCAGTTCAATTGTTTGGAGTTTTAAACATACCTGGCTTCCTGGAAAAGCATGTTCACCAAAATCCTGATTACAGACACTAATTCTCAGAAACTGTCAAAATATGGAATGGTTACACGAGATAAACTATACCTACTGTGACAACAGCAACACAATGGCAAGGGCACTGTTACAGCTAAACCCATTGTGTGTACAGGTAAACCTCGCTGTAACGAATATGGCCTATAACGAGACATTCACTATTACGAGACTTTTAAAATGTACCAACCTGCGTACACGAAAAACAAGGTTAAAATATTTATTTACGAGTGAACTTCAACGATATTGTTTGCTATAACGATAGGCCGGTAGCGATACACAATCAATACCTTGCACATTGTTGCTGCAATATATTGCAATTGTGGCACTTCAATGTGGCGATTTTTAAAGCTTCGGGCGTGGCCGCACAACTTGACAGATAAGCCCATGCGCTGCATCACAGCGCGACAGGTGTCGAGTGTTGTACATGATCCTGTATTTTTTCATGCAAACTTAGTTGTTCCCGCCAAGTGCCGATTGTAGTGTCTTGTTACTTTTGGATAGGTTAATGCTGTATTTATTTTGGGTAAATTACTTGGCTACTTAGTCTAGTTTTTGAAATGGTAAGCGTAAGTCACTTGATATTGCAACGAAATTAAAAATTATTACCGAGTGCAAAGTGGGGAATGTCAGCAAAAGTGAGATTGGCAGCAGACGATACAATCTACTGTCCTCTAACACTGTTCACGATCCTTTTAAATAAGGACAAAATAAAGGCTCCTGTTCTGCAGCACAATGTGCCGTCAGATAGTAAAAAATTACGTGCTGCAGACCATTCTGATTTAGAGGATGTGTTGCTAGAATGGTTAAACCGAAAACGTTCTTCAAGTGTACCAATAAGTGGGCCGATGCTCAAAGCCAAGGCGTCAGAGCTCTCTCTTAGTTAGAATGAAAATTCAAAATTTTAAATGTAGTGAGGGCTGGCTGCACTGATTTAAAGTGCGAAAAGGAATTACCCAACATGTTGTGTCTGAGGAATCGGGAAGAGTAAGTGACGAGGCTGTAAAGATGTGGGATCCTGTGCTCCAGGACATTTTGAAATGACATACCTGCCAACTTTTCAAAACACCTATCAGTAAAACTTTTAAAAATTATAAAATTTTGCGTAAATCATAAGCTGCAATTTTTAAGTAACTAATATAATTCTATACACTCGACTATAAATCTTCTAGCACTTCTGTATTATTTTTGATTAAAAACAGAGCAAAACAAAAGTTCAACAAATGCACAAAAGTCTGAACTTAGGCCTATAAACAAACGATAAAACATGACTGTGGTCTCACCTTAGAAAACATGTTGAAGTTGAATGACTGATCACACTTATTTTGTTGAATTCTACGTGGAAAACAGTTAATCTGTAATGTTATGTTTCGTTTGTAATGATGTTGAAGTGGCCTTCTTTGCTGTTTGCAGGAAAACACTGTTGAAGTTTTGTTGATAACATGGCCCCGGCAACTTGCATTTGAGAACAGAGATTGACTGGAGTGTTTCCCTTGACATGGATGACCTAAATTCGGTTCGGTTCTTTTTTACTAAGCTAAACATATGCTCGCATTCCGCATTACTGTGTGGTATACTTAAAACTGAAAGCATCACTCTTGATATTCTGTCATATTTACGAACACCCTCAACCCCTTGTATATGTGATAACTCTGCCCATTTCACATCAATCGACACATCATTACCCATAACAACTGAAATGTCAACCTGAACATTAGCAAACTGTTTATGGAGTTCATCCATTGCCAAATTTCTTTGCAATATTTGAGTCCGGGAACATTTTTTTGAACAATCCACCGGCATGATTTGCTGCGCTGAATGGAATGTTATGCTCCACTAAAAACGAAACAAAATGGCATTCCGCTTTCGTAACGTCCAAATCGGTATTTGTAGTACTGAAAAAACTGCTGATTTTCTTGTTCTCTTCCTGACTCTTCACATTCCCAACGTGTTTAGGACAATTAACGTGAGTTCTTACGTCATGTTTGCCACCGTGTGCTATGTTGAAATCACACCTACACACTAAACAGAACACATATTTCTCGCCCTTTTGTGATCTTTGTACACACGGAAATTCTGCACTATAAGAATCCTTGTTAGTCTGGAAATACGTCTTCTTGTTTAGTTTGCTCATCTTTAATGCACATTAAGACACGCATATAAAGACAAACAACATAATTGAAGTTTTCAGTTCATAAACACTTGTTGCTAATCTGAAAATCTACACGACGGAAAAGTCCGCAAAACTACCAAAATATTATATACTCGTCGAGTTTGTATATCTTATCATTATACAAACAATAAATAACTGAGGAATAAAAACTTGTCGGTATACTCCTACGCAACAATTTACAAAATACCTTACTATTTACCACGTGCTACGCTTCACCATTTTTGGTTAACTGGATCTGGGTGGCGTTCGTTTTCCGAACGGACATGTAACGTCATTTCTGATTTGTCTGAAAGAACCAATGAGAGCGACGATGCCAAGATCAAAGATGCTTCTTTGTTTGGCGTCCATACTTGTCTTCTACTCGTTTCTACATACTCAACTACCCGTTCAGCGAATTTATGAAAAATATATCTTTTTAAAATTAAATAATTTTGAAATCTGTAAAAAATCTCAAGGATCCGTACAAATCTCAAGGATCCGTAAAACCGTAAAATAATACCTCCATCCGTAAATTTTACGGACAATTCGTAAAAGTTGGCAGGTATGAAATGATATGCGCCACAAGATATTTATAATGAGGACGAGTCAGGCATATTCTGTAACCTTCTGCCTGATAAAACACTCGCGACTAGATGTGATCCATGTAAGGGCGGGGAAAAAAAAAAGCAAAGAGCGCCTAACCTTAATGTTGTGTGCCAACATGGATGGAAGCGACAAGCTTGTGCCGTACGTGATTGGCAAGTCAGCCAAGCCTCGCGCCTTTCGTGGTGTGCGTGACATGCCATGTACGTACGATGCAAACAAGAAGGCTAAGATAACCGGAGAGTTATTCAAGAAATGGCTTCATACTTTTGATGCTAGGATGGGGGTGCGGAATCGCAAAGTTGTGCTGCTAGTTGACAACTGCCCAGCGTATCCGTCAGTTAAACTGCGAAACGTAGAACTTGTGTTTCTCCCACAACTGTACTAGCGTGCTACAGCCACTACATCAAGGTGTTTTCCGCCTCCTGAAACACCATTTTCGCTCTATGTTGGTGCAGCATGTGATGCGGGAAATTGAAATAGGAAAGGAGCATACAAAGTGGAACGTACTGGATGCGATGCGTGCAATTGCAGTTTCATGGCGTAAAAGAACAGCAGATGCAGTGGCTGGATGTTTCCGACATGCTGGCTTTGTCACTAAGCCAGATGAAGAAAACAGGGATGATCCAGATGCCGAAGAAAATGTGGACGATCCAGCTGTTGAAGAGGCTATCGATGTTCCTACTCAGTGTTTACAAGAGCCAGAATGTTGGAGAACAGTGAAGCAGAAGTTGGAAGTGCCAGTGAACCGATGTTGTGGTATGCAGCGAAATGACCGACGAGGAACTCATTAACTTAGTTACTCAGGACAGTTCTGATGACGACGACGATGGTAGTGAGCCAATACAATCAGCATCTCAGACAGCAGTTACTGAATCTCTCGATGTTCTGAGTAACTTCTACAAGTGTTCGCCATCAGCTTCCACAATGGACATGACACACTTTCATTGTGTCGAAGAATTTGTGTTGAAAAACAACTTCAAGAAAAAGCAAGCTACTCTCGACAGATTTTTTCCTTACGAAAGTTAGTAGGAAGCTATTCTTGACAGACTTTTTTCTTAGGAAAGTGAATTCTTTTGATAGTTGTTTCCTTTAATAAGTGTTTTTTTTTGTAATTAAGAGAGTTTTATGACAGGTTTTTAAAAAAAGTGTTAACGGCGCGACGGCAAATAACGTAGTTTTGTAATATAATTTCACGTTTTCATGATAATAAGCAGCGAACCGGCCTTTGTAAACCTAAACAGGATTTTAAGGTAATATGTATTTTTTCCATTACTCTTTTATATTGTATTTTATATATATATATATATATATATTAAAAAAAAGTATTTTGTAGCACGATTTACTGTACAGTATTTCAGATGTACCCACACTATTGCAGTAGCTTTCAAAACTGTCACTACCATAATTGTTTATGGGCAGGCTGTGAACGGCAGCACACAGTATAATGTGTTTAAAAGAAAATGGAAGTGATTGGGTGCTAGGTTGTGTGGTTAAGGGTACACGTGGTGACAGTAAGGTACACTGTGATAATGTTGTTATATTTACCCCTTTGTACTGCATAGACCTGCAGAAATACCTACCACACTACAGCATCACCATTCTTCCCAGTGGTGCGACAGAACATCCTGAACCATACACTGATAAAACTAATTGGACACTAAGATTCACCTTAAAGGAAGGAAGTCCAGACCATAATTTCTAGTAAATGAAAATTTATTTAGAAGTTAGGATTTGCTGCAATATTAGCTTAACACATTCAATGCTGATGACGTCTGGAGGCGTCATGTTGATACCCTACCTCGGTGCTAATGACGTCTTTAGACGTCATTAGCAAGTCTTGTTTACTACAAAGATATTTGATCAGCACCATGGTTGTGTAAGTCAATATTACTTCAGCAGTGAATGGGTTAAGAGGATTTAAAGGAAATTACAATAGGCCTATTAGTATTTGTAACTACCACATCCTTTACATCAACTTACGTGAAATAGATATTTAGATTAAAT
>PNEQ01003223.1:0-26011 GCA_003012365.1 Medauroidea extradentata | reverse complement strand
TAACTGGCAACTCGTGGGAGGAGAGAACAGATAGCAGACAAGGTCGCAGTGTCTGCTGCCTCCCGTGCTACGTTGCCACATTTTGTGCACTGCACTGATGCCATACAACCGTCTGGCTGGCTGCATTGCCTGTCGCCGTGTATCACTCAACATCTTATCCTTAAAAATAATATTTAACTAACACGGCACCTGATTTTTTCTTTGGAAAAACTAATTGAAAAATAACTTTGCACTTGTGAAAATGACTCGACGACCATGTTTACAAATTTTCATTCGGGAGGAGGGTTAGTCATAATTGCTATTTTGGGTGTGTTACATTGTTTATGAAATAATTCAACTTGCAAAACGACTCATATTCCTTTGAAAAGCTACTGGAAAATCACATTGCACTTGTAAAAATGACTCGGCGTGAAATATTTACATTTTTTTTCTGAGATGTAGGGTGGTAAAACTTACCGTTTTGAGCTAAAAAATCTTCAAGATGTCTGTAAAATTCTCCCGCCTCTTAGAGATCAAAAACCATGCATTTATAAATTACAGTATTTGCCGACGTATAAGATTACTTTTGTTTTACAAGTGCCCCTGCCCCCTTTTTTTTTACCTCGCATCGCAGTTAGCTGTTTGGCGATCGAAACATCTGGAGCGTGTGCCGAGATCCTTTGTCTCGCCAGCTTTGTCTCGCCAGCACGTTGCTCTCGGGCGGACAAAACGAGGATCTAGGTACTAGATCCTTTGACTCGCCAGCACGAAACTCTCGAGCGGAGAAAACGAGGCTCTAGATACTGCGTGCAGTGATTTGTTTCGCCCTAATCTCTGGTCTCGCCAGCACAAAACTTCCGGGTGGAGAAAACGAGAATCTAAGTCCCGTACCACACACTCATGTGATTCGTGTTGGCTGGTTGGTGACGACAGCGTACAGGAATGCGATGACATTGCAAGCAGCTGCTGCAGCATTTGGCGTGCGGCCGGGAACTGACGATGTCGCCGGCCACGTGTTACCGTCGCTGTGCATTTCCTTGGCTCTTAGGCGCCCGGAGGGCAGTAGTGTCCATGTTACTGGTTTCTGTCTCTCCTATGATATTTATAAAACAGTAATAAATGAGTTATAAATATTTAAACAAAATATTTATGTTTCTGGCAAAGGAAAAAAATATTTTTCTACCGGTATTTAGAAATTAATAATTAAATATTTTTCAAGATTTTGTACCTTCAAAACAATGACACGTCTTATGTGCGGGATCGTCGTATATGCCGGCAAATACGGCAGTAATAACAATCACATGCTGTGGCAAAGGCAACGTGTGGCAGACATCGAGCCCTGGAGCAGGAAAGGGGAAGCGCAGAGTTGCTGACAGCCTAGTAGCGTGATGCGCGCTACTTGCAGTACAGTGCTTGCCAAGAAAAACGCAGCGTATAACGACCAAGAAAAACGCAACAAACTTTTTTGGACCAATTATTTCATACTACTATTCCCTTTTTCAATTTGAATGCTTAATAGTTCTTAAAGACTGCCGTAAATATGGGTGCAGAAACACCAACTTTGTATAAAAAAAAAAAAAAAAACACTTTGGAATTCGATAATTTGAAGTTATGTAATTCGAAGTACAAAATTTCGGTCCCGAGCACTTCGAATTAACAAGGTTTTACTGTAGTACTTTTGTTTCCATGTTGATTAAAAAACTCTCTACAGGTAAAATCAAAGTGACAGTATTCATGCAAGCAATGCATTTATAATATTTTATCATATAAAATTTGGCACAGTGTTAAGTTACCAACATCGGAATTGAATATACTGTTATGGGAAGATTTATGGTACGTGCACATACCAAGAGAACACCATGTTAGATCTGATATTTTTTTTACAGTTTGGTTAATACTTACCTTTTTTGCAATGCTATCACAAATTTAGACAAAAACAGACCCATTTGAATGGGAATGCAAAGATCTTTATCCAGTTCAACACATGTTTCCACAAACTAGCTCGTCACACTTCACACACTTCTCCATTATTACAGCATCTAATTTTGTTTTATCGAAAACGTCAGCTATTTTTTTTATTATATTACCATTTTATAACCACCTAAAACACACTGCACTAAAATGGAAATAATTTAAAACACAACTGATTATAATAAAACATTTTCAAACACATTTAGAAAATTTTTGGTTAAAGTTACCGTATTTTCAGCTTACAAAGACAAACGAACGTACATAAAGAGATCTATGTTGCCATTGACGTGAATACAGCGACTGATAGCATTCGAGATAATCAACAGCGCTAGTGGCAGCAATTTTCTTGCAGTCATCTTGAATTTATTGTGCCGTGAGCGCAAGCACTAAACGCTATCACGGTCGCTATAACTGTGCTACGGAAAACCTCATCTATCAGCTACAGTGCACTCAATGCAATGCAGAGTATATTGGTCCGACCACCAACAGCCTTAGACAAACGATGAATGGCCACAGAGCGGATACGAAAAAAGCCTTAGCTGGGGTGTTTGTTGACCCACATGAAAAGCCAGTTGCAGCACATGCTGCATCACATCAATCCAATTTTGACTCTTGCTACACTATCAGAGTGGTGAGGTCTCTACCTCAGCAGAACAACAGTGTGAGTTGAGAAGCTGGGAACTGGCTCACCAATACATCACCAAATCCAGACAGCCACCTGGCCTCAATATTAGAAAACCTCTCTTCCCACTTCCAAACTTACCACCACAGCCAGTGTGTCCTCTGACCGCTAGGTGCACTGATTACCAACTTCCGCTAAACAATAGACATCAGTGTGCCTCCACTCGCCGCCTGAAGAAGCCAGCCCACCCAGCGAAACATCGCAAGCCTCCGCGCTTCAGCGGAAAATGTGTTTGTCCTTTCTTGTGCGTGTTCTATCAACGAGTACTACTCTGTAAGTACTTGTGCACTGTATCCAAACAAACTTTTGCCATTGAGTCACATAAAACGTAGCATTCTATTCACAATGCAATTTCGACTGACTTCCTACATCCATCCTAACCTAAATTACAGTATTTACAATATACGGTATGTATGTTGTTTAATTACACTTAAGGCTACATGCCAGTTACCTATACCCTCAGTGTCGATACTGACCTTGACGTCACAAGAGGAGGCTATATCAACACTTCTGCTGCCTGGAAAAAACCCTCTCACTCACACTTCATGTTATTTCTTTTCCCTACCTAGTGACACACATATTTACACTGTTTTGTGAGGCGCTGCATCCACAGGCCATTTACCGTATTTGTCGGCATATAGGACGAACCCGCATTTAAGACGAGTCATGGTTTTGAAGCTACAAAATCTTGAAAATAGTAAATTACTAATTTTGAAATTCCAGACAGAAAAATATTTTATTCCTTTGCCAGAAACATTAAAAATTCAGTTTAAATATTTTCAATGCATTTATTACCGGCATATAAACATCATAGTAGAAACATAAATGAATAACATTGGCTACTACTGCTCTCCGCGCGCCCAAGAGCCAAGGAAATGTATGACGACGGCCGGCGATATCTCCATTTGCCGGCAGGTGTGCGCGACTTGACAACGCCGGACTGAGACACGCCGTGCACCACATGGCAACGCCGGGTAACAACAGCTGCTTGCAAGATCATCGCATTCCTGAGCGCTGTTGTCCGCCAGCCTAGCACTAATTTATTTGTCTATGATAGCACTAGACGGTAGACACGTGAATGTGTGGTACTGTATCTAGATCCTCGTTTTTTCCGCCAGAGTCTTGTGCTTGCGAGACAAAGGATAAAAGCATGTGGACCTAGATCCTAGTTTTCTCCGCCCGAGACAAAGTATCTTGACACGCGCTCGCATCGATCGCCGATTCGCTGCGAGGAAGTGTCCCTTATTATGAATGGCGCTCATAAAAATTCCGTACCGTTAATTTTATTAGAATAAACGGAGCACTCGTTTTCAATTGTGACAAAAAATGCAATTCCTTGAAACATCATGCAACTCCACAGCTTACAGATTAGCTTTCAAACTAATTTTAGCTACCAAAAACTTTTTTCACACTCATATAAGATGAGTAGCAATTTTTGAGGGTCAAAAATATGTAAAAATTGTTGTCTTATATGCTGGCAAATACCATACTGTAAATCTGGTAAGAGGGCTGAACTTGGCTTTTAACAAAATTCCTGGTAGAAAAAAAAAAAACAAAAGATCCACCTTAGCCTAGTCAGTAGAAGCCCCCCTAGGGTCTGCATTCGCCAGTGTCCGGACTCGGCCCTCTATCGTGACACCCAATACCAGCATGTCCTGTACCTGTACCCCCTTGGAGAAACTCAAATGCGGCCTCCTACTAGCTTACCTGCCGTCCTCTCTCAGTATACAAACTTAACTTTCTCCAGCTACTCTCTAACCAGTACATACCAAGGTTATTTACACCACACAAAAACTATCCTTGGCATTCTCAAATCCTATACTAATTATTATAATATACCACTTACATTTACAATTATTTACAAAAACAATCTCTGGCTTTTATCAGTCGTCCTGCGACTACCTATCCCTTCTTTTCAC
Organism: Medauroidea extradentata; assembly: GCA_003012365.1. Classification (NCBI taxonomy): domain Eukaryota; kingdom Metazoa; phylum Arthropoda; class Insecta; order Phasmatodea; family Phasmatidae; genus Medauroidea; species Medauroidea extradentata. Next base: position 21,460 of record PNEQ01003223.1, on the reverse strand, counting down.
CATGACATCAAATCTGTCACCTCGTAGCAATATCCTGATATTTCCTCAAGCTGTCAATGATGTAAACTCCACGTCTATGCAAGTTGCCTGGCTCGCTTATTTCGCAGGCACCCTTCCCCACTTGCCTGATCACGACATACGGGCCCTCGTAGAGATCCGCCATTTTCGCGGCCCGCTTCTTTAACTTTGATGACAGTTGCGTCCTGATAAGCACCAGCTCACCTTCTTGCAGTCTATCAGATGGCCGACCTGTCATTATTTGCTGTTTAAACTCGCTCTGTTACGCGCCGTCATGCAATGGCCGTGGCGGGAATTGAACTAGGCGCGAGATCCAGCGAGGCAGCAACTCCCCATAACACAGTTCATAGGGTGTGTCGTGTTGCGTTCAGACATCTTTCCATCATACCTAAGTAGGTTACCCATGATGAGTGTCGCTTTCTTGCAAGCAGTCGGAGCAGGCGATTTACTTCCCTCTTGACTCATTCTACTGGGTTTCCTGCAGGCGATATAAGGACACGTGTTTCACCTTTATTCCATGTTCCTTCATCGCCTTATTCCATGTCTCGCCTACGAATACTGTTGCATTGTCCGACAATACCGCTTCCGGCGTGCCAACTTCCTTGCAATAACTACTGACAACCTTTGCTGTAATGGTTGTGCTGTCGTCTTCCTTAAGGGAAACAATCTTACATACTTGGTAAAGACATCCAGCACCACAAAGATGTACTTGTAACCGCCCCAGCAAGATATCAGAGGCCCACGCATGTCAACTGATACTAGCTCTAGCTTCTTGCTCACTAATAATACAGCCCCAGCTTCGCACTTCAATGGCAGTGGGTTCGGTTTTGTGCGTTGGAAGACGTCGCACCTTCGCACGATTTGTTGGACCTTTCTGCACATGCCTTTAAATCATTTTGAATACACAACGCTCTCGAATGGCAGCTAACATTTTTGCTGCGCCAAAATGGCCCAATCGCTCATGGTATTCTCTGATAAAGTCTCCTGCCTCCACTGAGATACACAGACGCCATAAACCAGACTTAGATTTCTGGTACAGGACCTGCTCATGTATATAATAACTCTTGTGAATATGGTGTTCACCCGCTTCTTTTTCCAGCAGCTCTAGTGTCTCACTGATGAATTTGTCTGTTTCCTGCCCTGCTGACAAGACGGTTCTTCCAGTCCCTCGTCTCACTTCTATTCAGATGTTTTATTATTAACACTGCGAATTCTTGGTGATTTTGGTCACGTCTGTCACTGCCAGGTTGGCTGCGTGGCAGAGTATCTGCGACGACCTGCTGACTGGCTGGCACATACCTGACATCTAGATTGAATACTTGTAGGGCCAAAATCCACCTTGTTATGCAGCCGTGCAAGTAGGCGGTACCAGTTTATGTAAATCAACGCCTTGTGATCAGTGTGCACTACCAATCTTCTCCCGTGAATAAAATACCTAAGCCCTTTGCATGAGTACAACAGCACCACCAACTCCTTCTCCGTGACCGTATAAACAGGCTCTGCTCCCATAAGGCCCCTGCTTGCAAAAGCTATCGGACACGTTTTCCTGGTGCTATTTTCCTGGCACAGTACCGCTCCCCAGGCAATTCCTGATGCGTCGCACGAGATGTGAAACTACAAAATTATCCACAGGGATGTAGCCACGTGGGGCGGCATGGGTCGGTAAAACCCTCACTCGGAAATTGCCGACCCACACTAATTTTATCTAAAGGCCATAAATTCCAGCATACATTGCGAGTAATGTTATCTCCTTGTTGCACTAATAAGTTATTACCGCCTGGCCAGAGTCAGACGAGTAAAGGTGGAAGGAGGAAGTTTGAAGTTAAGCCTTTGTGCTGGGCTATGTTCAGTACTGTCAGTGCTGATGCCCTTTTAACGATGGCATGGCGTGCCCAGATATTGTGTGTATGGCAAGAGTGCTGTTAATGCAAAAACGGTGCCGTGAACGAGTCCAAACTAAGTCACTTATGCTGTTCTTACCCGTTACCCAGCTGTCTTTATTTTCCAAAGCTGGCCTGGCTGATATGTAGTGCTGATAACGCTTCCCCCTCTTTTTTTGTCTTGCTTTCACTTCGCTTGCAGTCACACATTCATACACAAACTGCCACGGGTAGATGCGGGGAATGAAAAATCCTGTAGTGCAAACGGTAATAGAGATTATCTTTAGCGGCGTAAGTATAAGCATGAAAGTGAGCTGATAATGGCTAGGGGAAGGGTAGGGTTTCAGTTTGGATGCCTGCAAGATATTTTTCTGCAAAGGGGGTGGGGGAGGATATTGATTGACATTTCCCGGGAAACGCGTCGCGTCGCAAGTTGTTTCCCACGCTGATGTTTGGGAAGGTATGTAGAGGAGGGGAGTGAGCTGCCGGCCGTGAGACAAGCATGTAACTCTAGCTGTCAGTCTTTATCTACAAAAAGTAAGATTAAGATTTCTCTTTATTATAAAGAAATGGGGAGTAGATAAACTGTGTAACTGTCAAACCAGCCTTGTCGGGTGGGGGGGGCTGTGCCAACAAGAATGGTGTGAAATCAAGCATACATGGCTGATAACCACCGAAAAAAGACATGTACAGAAGTTGTACACTTTCTTTGCACTAACAAAACAATTGAAAATCTGTTTCCAAATATAGCCAAACTTGCACAAGTTTACAGAGTCATTTCACTTCACACAGCTGACTGTGAGAGAGACTTATCTCAAATGAAGCTCATAAAAACTGACTTAAAAACAGACTGGGTGAGTTCACGCTCGATTCCCTGCTACGCATTTCACTGGAAGGTCCAGATGTCCAAGAGTACCCATTTAAAACTGCAGTTCAGCATTGGGCAGCACAGAACAACAGAAGAATTTGCTTGAAATAGCAGTGAAAGTTAACCATGGTTGAGATTTTTTGTTAAATAAAATTGCGTTGTTTATAACAGATCTACAGAATTTGACGTAAATATTAAATTTTTTTAGTGTATTACAGTTTTTGTACAGGTAACCCACACTCTCAAATTCATAGCTACATCCCTGGATCTTACTTGATTGTCTCTTATGAAAACTGTATTTGTGGCAAGACATGAAATATTGAACCTTGTATTTTTGTTTTCTGCTTGTTTTTAATTACAAGAAGCATAAGTATTTAAAGTTTTAAACACAAGTTTAAAAAATACGAGACCTAATAAAAATTAATATAGTGAGATTTTACTATGTCTTTGCTGTTAAAGAGGTTTCCAGTTTAGAGCCAAAATTAAGTACATATTGAGTGAAGAATATATTTCTTATTCTGACTATACTAAACACAAACTTTGCTACACAGAGGTTTAAGGCATAAATAGGTTCACAATACAGCAATTTTGCTATATGCACTGCAATATACAGGAAAAGCAGAAGGGAAAAACAAAGCAGAGTAATTTCATGAGTTAGGCATAAGCGAGCCATTCAATTCATAATACAAAGCACTGTATATTAAGTGTGTGTGTGTGTGTGTAAAGTCCAATACTTTACAAACCTTTAATGGTGCTGTATGCTGTACCAACCTTTACATCCTCACTGCGTACACCCTCCAGCATGTGACGCAACAGTTCGTGGGAGTCATGCTGGTCACCACCGGCAAACTGCGGCCAACGTTGCGTCAGTTTGGACAGCAGCTTTCGAGGCACAAACACCTCTGCCCGATTGGACCGCAGCTCCTCCAGAGTGTCTGCTAATGTCTCAGTCAGTTGACCCCAATGTCCCAAAACTCCAGACAGCGGTGGCTGCAACAAAACTTCTTGGCTAACATCTCAGCACACAATCATTCATGAAAAAATTTACAATAAGAGTCATGATAACAAGAATTTGATTTTACAAATTTATAGAATAACAGATTCCCTAAGCAGTGGGAGGGGGTTGGGAGGAAGAAAACTGATTTTAGTTGATATAATAGAACCCAGTTAGAAAATTTATGATTGGATTCAAGAAATATCAGTTTGATACGCATGACAATTTTATTAAAAGACTGCAATCCTGAATAAAAGAATGTACACCTTATAGTGGGAAATAAATCCAGTACTTACTGCACATGGGATAGTTGAATCCTGACATCATATTGTGACGTGCACTGGCACGTAGCACTTACTTGGCCTCTTATCACACAGTAATTTCAATTTTTTTTGTTGCAAATATTTTTTTTTTCTCTGTTTATAACAAATTAAGTAGGCCAACTTAACCAGGTATAAGGGTGTATACGGCGGGATCCAACCTATTAATTGGGGATGCGAGTAGAGAAATTTACATTAAAATTTTCTTTTTAACTTTAAAGCAAGAGAAAAGCATAGAATTTTACATGTCAATTTTATTGGATTTATATCGTGTTTGGACTCATTTGAAAGCTAATTTAATTTCAAGCAACTTTTCTAAGTAAACTTTTCTGATTTTTTTTTCCTTGTTTAGATTTTTTTAAATTTCAAGTAGCTTATTAGCTTGCTTCTACTGGAATAGGATTTATGTGGCAGGCTAGTAGTAGTACTCTTGCTTGGAAGCACCTACAGAGAAGTGCTGGCTTTTAAAATTTCAAACAAGCTCGGAGCTAGCCAGTGCTTAGATAGATTTATCTGGCAGGCAGGTCAGAGTTCACTCGCTTGGAGGCACGTTTTCCTTTGTGGAGCAAACTGAGGCAGATCACAACCGATAATAAACTGGGACGAACACTCATAACTTAGTGAATTCCGCCACTGGTGTTACCTATTTACGTTCACACTGTAAGACATAAATCACGGGAAAGAATTTTTGTACATTATTGTGCCATGTACGTCTGGTGAACTATATTAAAAGACTGAAAGTTATTAAAGAAATTGGCTCCTTTTTTTCCTTCTATGTAAACTCCTTAGGTAAACTCCTCAGGCTATCCGGGCATATTAATAACAAACAAGGAAAAGTCTAATTAGATAAGTCGTCGCCGGCAGCAAGGGCATCATAACCTCCAACATCTAGATAGTAACAACAACGTAGACGTGACGTAGCAGCCCCATCACAATATCAGTTGTGGTATTTATGTACTCGCGCATAGGGTGCACTTTTATAACAAAATGGTTGATAAAACTTCAGGAGTGCGCACTATGCACGGAAAACAGAAGAACAAACTGGTAAAAAGAACAGGCAGGAGGAAGGGGGGGGGGGGGGGCAAAAAGCGACAATAGTCACAAAGCGACAATAGTCACGAGTGGGAGGAAGAGATAATGTTTCTCAGCCACGGTTCACTCATCACTACTCCTCTTCCTTCTTATTCTCCCCCTCCCCACCATTCTTGCTCTGTTGTAAAAGTTGCTATTAAAATCCTTATTAGTTGTTTGTCCTTACCCCCGAGTTCCTGTTCAAAGTGTTACTCACTGTTTAGACAATACGCAGGGTAAAAACATGTTTGATGATGGCCAGAAGTTAACTAGCTTAAAAACTGTCTTTTACAAAGTATGCTGCTTAGCAATTTGACGTGGCATAAACGAATGTTCGTGGGTGGTGGGTGGAAACAATATGAGAAATTAATTTTGATGTCTTGTGATCTGCTACCATTTTGTGGGTAAGAAAGTTAGAAAAAACTTTTTTGGGAGAGAAGTGTCATGTAGAGAAAGGCAAGCTGCTGTGAGTATTAGCTTGTTACCTCCTTACCTATGGGGGACATGCTGGAAGGGGCAGCTAAACAGCGGAGAGAGAGAGGAGAGAGAGAGGAGAGAGAGAGAAAAAGAAATATACAGAAAGAGAGAAAGAGAGAGTGATTGTGAGTGAGAGTGATTGTGAGTGAGAGTGTGAGTGAGAGTGTGAGTGAGTGAGAGTGTGAGTGAGTGAGAGTGTGAGTGAGAGTGTGAGTGAGTGAGAGTGTGTGTGGGATTGGGGGGGGGGGGGTTGTGCAGGTACACATACACACTAACCTTGGCAGGCTATTTATAAATAGCTGTCGAGAAGGGAGGGATAAGTCTCACCCCCATGGTTCTCCTACACTCTCTTAGCCAATGTGAATGTTAGCTTTCCTCTCTTTTTCCTTTGCTGCCAGCCAAATTTTCCTTTCTTCCTACCTTACCATCCTAGCCTCCCTTGCGCTGCTTTACCATCTTGTACACACATGATTTCATTAACACTCTAGCAAGGCACTTAAAATGTTTTCCCTTGACCTTATTGCAAAAATCATGATGCACACTATACACGAGAGTGTGCTATTCACGAGTATATAAGGTATTCCTGTCTATTACAGGAAGTTAAGAGCCTACTTATAAATTAGTGGTGACAAGTATTATAATCTTTAGTAGGGGAAGTGTCTTAAAATGAAGGAAAAATTTGCAGTTTGAATGGGCTGAAGCTACAAAGTGACAACAATGCATGACTGTCTGCAGAAGCTATTGGAGCATAGCCAATTTTGTACGTCAGCCAAATCAGGCACCAGTACTCACACCTGGGCACTGTATATGAATAAGTTTATTTTATGCCTCAGAAATATCTGCAGTTAGTGGTGCAAGCAAAATATGCGTAGAAATAATCTATTTACCAAATTCTGGTCAGGATTTCCAGCCAAGTGGAACTTCTGCCCTGGCTCCCGCATTTCCTGCAGGATTGGCAGCAAGTACGGCGTCTGCGCCAGGCACTGCAGTACTGCATTGAAGAAGCACGTGTTGCCCAAGTTCGACAAACCCTAGAGATAACACACAATGAACAATGACTTACAATCCACCATCCCATGGTCACACTGGTCATAAGGATAAAAATTAGTATGTACTGTAAATTATTTGCTTTCATGTTGGACTGACAATACAGTGAAACTCGTATTTACATGACCATTATTCATATTCGCTGTATTCACGTACGTTCGTTTGTCTTTGTAAGCGCAAATAACGGTACATTAACTAACTTAAAATTTTCGAAACGTGTTTCAAAATGCTTTATTATAAACAGTTTTGTTTTAAATCATTTCCATTTTAGTGCAGTGTGTTTTAGATGGTTATAAAACGGTAATGTGATCGAAAAAAAAAGACATTTTCGACAAAACAAAAATAGATACTGTAATGATGGAGAAGTGTGATGAGCTAGTTCGTGGAAACATGTGTCGGTATGAACAAAGAATTGAACATTTTCATTCAAATGTGTACTGTTTTTGTCTAAATTTGTGATAGCATTTGCAAAAAATGGTAAAATGCTGAACAGTATTAACCAAACGATAAAAAAAAAAAAATAATCATATCTAACATTTTAAGAAGTTCTCTTCGTATGGGCACATGCCATAAATCTTCCCATAACAGTATATTCAATTCCGATATTGGTAACTTATACTGTACCAATTATTATGTCACAAAATATGATAAATTCATTGCTTGCATGAATACTATCACTTCAATTTTACCTGTAGAGAGTTTTTTAAGCGACATGAAAACAAAAGTACTAAATAAGGTAAGCTGAATGGGTTTTTTGATATTTCCCTTAATTTACACTTTCTTGCTACTGTATTTACACTTTTCCGCCATGTTCCCTTGCAAAATGTAAATAAGGGGTTTCACTGTACGTACTATAGAACCCTGATTCATTGAAAGGCCTAGTTACCCAAAAATGCACTATTTACCCATGCCCCACCCAGACACTATTTTCTAAAATATAAAATTGAAAATTTGGGGTGCGGGTCATACACAGAAATAAACGTTTTTGGATAATTAAGACTTGGAGAAGTTGGGAGTCATCACACATTACAGACTGTTGGAAGAATTTATCATAACACAAATATAAGCATCAAAATCTTTATTTAAGATTGCAGCACATAATAAATACTCAACACCGGCATTACCATCAGCTAAGCCAACAGACTGTTAGCACAACTTGTGGCAGTTGGCGGCGTGTTGCGATGTGCCAAGCTTGTGGGGCACAAAAAAAAAAAAACTGAAAATAACACGCCTTACGAACGTGACGACGCCCAAACCGACACCATCTTGATCGACATTGAGAATGTGATTGCGTGCGCCACACCGCGGCTGCGTGGCACATCAATGCAAATAATCATGAAAAAAACAAGAGACGCATTAATTTTCTTAAACAGTCTGCCATGTTTGAACAGTAAAATACTGTTTCCACTAAAAATTTACTTTAATTGTGAATTTCACCACACTAAATTTCTGCTTGCTATGTTGGCTATACGGGTAATGTACATCTTTTGTTGTGTTGATGAAGTATGTACACATAATCGTGATTGTGGCTAACTAAACAACACAGAAGAGTGTTAAGTTTAAAACAAAAACGTGGACATCATCACTCATCATGACGTATTTTTAAATTGAAACTGCGTTGGTTTATTTATTAAAGTGTTTGTTGTGGCTACTCACAAACCTCCATATTATGACATTGAAAATCATTAAAAGTTTTGTAAACGGAAGGTTTATTGTATTGTATCATTTTAGTCCTACCGTGATCCTACTGTGAACCCCTCACGGTTCCCGAGATTAGGGTCGTTATAGAGAGGTGGTCGTTATAAGATTTCGGACCAATTTGGAACCTCTACATGTCAAAATAGGCCGTTTTCGCATTAAGACCATGTTCAGTCATCTTAAGCAATAATAAATCTTACATTTAAACTAAGCTATAAACAACATTTATGACCAGGCGTCTTTTTAAGAAAAGGCGATAGTGTATTCTGCTCTCGGGGCTTTTCTTTTATGCCGTGAACGCTTAGAAAGTCACGCGCTGTGAGGTTACGTGCCGTGTCGCCGCTTGCTTGTTATCGGCCGGCCGGGAGGATAGACCATGATGTAGGGGGGAAGGGGGGAGTGCCGGAGATGACTGCGCGCGCAAGCACCGATCAATACCACAGCCACAGCAGTTGTCCTCTTCAGCGCGTCAGCCTGCTCTGCCTTGAGACCGACAGAAAGATAATCGCGGGCGTGCACTGTGACGTAACATTATTGCTCACTTAAAATATTAAACTAGCATGTCAATGCGTAAAATATTTCGTTCAGGACAAAGAAAATGTAGCGACACGGCCTCCACTCTACTAAAAGTGTACTATTAATTAGTTAATTAATTAGTTAACAGCATAGTCGTAGCTGTTGTACGAGCAAACGTTTAAATTTATTAAAGAGTACACAAGAGAAAAAAAATCATGAAAAAACTACAAGTACACTAGTAAGAATTTTACCAGATATAATATCCAACAAACGTAATAAATTAGGCAGATCCTTTGTTTACTATTATCATTGCGTTGACGGGACACTAAACAAACACACAATAAAAGAAAGTCTGACACATTAAAGGGCCGAACAACTGTTTCCCATTTTTTAAAAAATTCCTCCGCTTACAGGCAAGTTTTGTGCTCTAAGTTGGCTGAACCATTCCAGCACCGCTTCCTCCAAAATGGTGTGCATCTTACGCCTTAGTTTTTTTACGTTTGCATTGCGTCCTTCCTTCTGCACTGAATTTATGATCTCGTCCATCATTTTTAAGATTGTAAACAATGTTGATTTCGGGATGCCGAATTCCCGCGCAATCTCCGACTTCGGCTTCTGTGTCGATTCCACTTCCTTGATTATTTCATACTTCTTCAGAAACGACAAGCCAACTCGCTTTCCACTCATTATGGAAATATTGAAAATCCGTACGAAGTTTTAAAAAATGTATGGGTCGTCAACAATCATTTACAAAATCAAACCTAATAATCGTAACCAAATCGAAAGCCAAAAGAACTGCATCGGTCAATATTCGTTCACAAACTCAAACCAAATAAATTACAAATTGAAATCGTGAAAATAAGCATAATAAGTCGTCATAAATCGTAAAAAACAAAGAGAAATCCAAAAGTCGCGCAATAAAGTTGTTATAATAGAGCAAACAGAGAGCATGTTGCGTATCTAACAGCAGCCGAGAGAACACTGGCAGTGGCACGTGAACAAAGGTGGAGAATGCTGAGCGCGCCGGGTATTAACGTGAGGGGAAAGGAAGATAAAAGTACCATTACAGCTGGAGAGAGGAAGGATGAGTCACCGCTTGCCGCGTGCAGTACAGTTCTCGCCACTAGAAACGCAACACGGCGCACAAAAACCTATTTTTGCCGATTTCCTTGAAATTAGAAATAAAAAAAAAATTAAAAATCACGGTTTCCCAAAAACGGGTCGTTATAGACAGGTGGTCATTATAAAATGGGACGTTATAAAGAGGTTTTACTGTACAAGTTTGTAATTAAATAAGTATAAAGAGCGTTTCAATGCAATTTTTGGGTTTAGAGGTCAGAATCTGCCAAATTCGGCTATAGTGAAGACACGGTTATAGCAAAGTTCAAACCCAGAACCATGACATTTCGCTATAATGAGACAGTACTGTAACTACAGTAAAATTGTTCCTTAGTTACAATCAATCATATCATGGAAAGTGAAAGTAACAGAGAAACAAGTACTCAAAAGTGAAGTGAAATCTGGATTTTCTTTCAATCAAATAAGCAAACGGCAGAATGTAATACATGCCATTTGGTTTTGAAAACTCTTACAGGTATGTTTTAAATACATATACAGTAAAACTCGCTTAAGACGTTCCCACGAGATACGTTTTCCCAGATAAGACGTTTGGTTCGTTTGGTCCCATCACTTTTGTCATAAGAGCCATGGTTAATTTTCCCACATATTACGTTTTGCGACGTGCCTGATTTCCCGCGTAATACGGTCAAATTTTGTAAAGTAAAAAAAAAAAAAAAAAAAAAGTAATTTTTTTAAAGGAATGTACGAGATTTTCTTTAGTAAACAAACTGAAAAGAAACTGCAACTGCAAGATATATACCGTATTTACGCGTGTATAACACCCCCATTTTTTACTAAAAACCAGTGTCAGTAAATGAGGAGGCTGTTATACACGAGACAAAATGAATAAAAAATTTTCGTATCTAAAATACACATGTTGTTGTTATAGTCAACTACAATAACTCTAGAGAATGAACACTGTTATGAATAACGCGTTGAACGATCCCTTTAAAATATATATTTTAAATAACAAATTTCAGTACATAACCCAAACATAACCGGTACTCACGTAAACAAATATGGCGGCCGCCATGTTCCCTTTCAGTCGTTTATTCAGGCAATATTTATTTATTCAGATCCTACATTGGAATTGGATAGTGAGCACTCACAGAACCGAAGTGAACAGAAAAATTGGAAAACAAGGAGTTATACTGCCTACATAATTACATTTGTGTAGATAAAATCACAACTCCTTCTCGCCACGCATTTGCATTGTGTACTGAAGGTAAACTTTCGTGAAACAGTTCTTTTACAGTTTTCTTCTGCATATCACACGTCTTGTAATTCAAATGCTGCGGTGTAACTATTCCGTGCTTTCATCGCTATTTTATTATGGTCAAATGTTTCGTAGCTTTCTGCCATACGCCATACAACAACCTTGTCGACGTCATCAGAGTTCCGACCAAAGAATATCTTCGCAGCAGATACTCCACTCTGCAATACGCTCGTATGCAACGGCCGCAAATGCTGAAGAGTATGTAGTGAAGACACACCACTTGTAGCCTAAGACATGTCTTTCTTTCTGAAAATGTTTTTGGAAAAATATTACTTTAAAATAATAACTTGGATGACTTTATTATTTTCTTTGATGTTCAATGGTCCACGTTAATGGCTAGAAAGTACAGTACATAGTTTTTTTGCCAGGGCTGTTATACACGAATATTTTACATTTTATATTTTTAATTTATGAAAGTCAAAATTGGGGAGGGTGTTATACACAGGCGGGTGTTATATTCGCGTAAATACAGTACCGCATTTGTTTACGTTTTTGTACTGTCATCATAGATAACTGACGTGAGATATAGCGTTCACAGACAGCGAGCAGGTACACTCAGGATGGCCAACACATGCGCGTAACAAGAATAAATACAATCCGCCCTTGGTGATCATGTGCGAACCTGTAGCAGATTGACTGCGATCGCATGTAATGCTTGCGCTCACAGCACAATAAATTAAAGATGGCGGCAAAAAAATTGCCGCCGCTAGCACTATCGATTGTATGGAACGCTGTCGATCACCGCACCTGAGTTGTAAACATTGATCTCTTTACGTGCGTTCGTTTGTCTTTGTTTACGAAAACGATAACTAACCTAAACTTTGCAAAACGTGTTTGAAAATGTTACATTATGAAAAAATGTGTTTTAAAGTCATTTCCATTTTAGTACAGCGTGTTTAGATGGTTGTATAACGGCAATATAATAAAAAAAATAGGCATTATCGATAAAACAGTTTATGGTCATGGAGAAGTGTGACGAGTTCGTGGAAACATTTGTTGACCTGTGTAAAGAACTTTCCACCCCTTTCAAATGCGTACTGTAACTGTCTAAATTCGCAATAGCATTGCAGAAAATTTGTAAAATGCTGAACAGTGTCAACCAAACGGTAAAAAAAAAATAATAAGATCTCTTATTAACATTTTAAGGTGTTCTCTTGAAATGGCATGTGCACGTACCATGAATCTTCCCATAACAGTATAATCAATTCCAATATTGGTCACTTAAACTATACCAAGTTTTATGTTACAAAATATGATAAATGCATTGTTTGCATAGATACTATCACTTTGATTTTACAAACAAAACAAAACCTGAAGAGAGTTTTTTAAACATGAAAACAAAAGCACTAAATAAGGTAAGCTGAATGAGTTTTACGAGATTTCCCTTAATTTACCCTTCCCACTATTTACGCTTGTTCGCTCTGTCCCCCTGAAAAGTATAAATAAGGGATGTTAATGTACATTAAACTGTCCTTGTGACTCTTAAATAAAATTTAATATAGGTAGACTGCCCCTACAAAAATAACGACTTAAGTTTTAAAATCAGTTTTCCCATTTAAGATGTTTTCCCAGCTAAGAAGTTTGTGGTGTAAAGTCCCTTCAAAAACGCCTTAACAGGGTTTTACTGTATATGTTAAATAACATTTTGACCAGTTTTTGAGTTTCTCGCAAGATAAGCAAGTGAACATACTTACACTTGCACAGCATAGTCAATTTGGCTTTAAATAGATCAGCATTTTAACTTATTCACATTCCTCAGTAGGGCATATGCTTAGCCGTACTTACTGTTCTGGCCAACATTGTAAATAATGACTGTGAAATTAGATTAGTCCAACCAAATTTTTTTTGAGTGAGAGTGAAAAGAGTTTTTTTATAGTCTTTGGAGTGCCATGGTAAGTATTTATTACCAACTATTCAAATTCAAAACTATTCGCAATGTATTTGAAAATTGCAATATTGGATTTGAAAATATTCGACCACAAAAATCCACTATTTGCACCACACTCCTAATAATTTCTTTGCCTTAATTTATCATTGTGGTCTTACAGACATATACAATAATAAAATTTTAACCATAATTATCATTGCATCACTATATCGCAACATTCTAGACTATTTTATAACTACTATCTTTGTGGATATACAAGTTTTTTTTAAAATCTGTTTTCATTGTTATTTTCCTTACATTATATTTTCCTAGTTGTCTTCAGAACATATTTTAATCAAATTTTATAGCGAGTTTCTTTACATTTTCTGTGAGCATTTTTCATGTTATTGATGCAGTGCGTGAGGGAGAAGGAGGGAGAAGAGTGCAGTGTACTTCTCACATATGTAGGTATTTTGCACGTAACATAACTTGGCAGACCTGCACTGTGTTAACTTCGCAGATGAGCATTTCAAGTGCGTTCCAGCCATAGCCGTTAAAAAAAAAATTTCAACACCTTTTCGTTATTTTACAGTTGCTACTAACAGATTCATGGAAACTACAGTATGTTACCATTTTTATGCTAATGAAAATGTTTACTGTACTAACAAAGTTTGGAAAACTTACAGGAAGGAACACACTTTCTTGTATCAAAAAATTATATAAAATCAATCTTGAGCAAAAACCACTTTTCAATAATTTAAATTTACAATATACTGTACCTTAATAACTAAAACCCTGAACTCTCAGTTTGTGAAAATGTGCACTGTCTGTACATGTATTGCAGGCTTCACAAATGTCATAATCGCTTTCAAATTATTTTTTTGGAATATTTCTTACAGTATCATGTTTACTAAGAGATGAATTGAATTCCAGTGGACTCAACGTTCACTAACTATTTAAAGCATCTCTTGCCCCCCCCCCCCCCTCTTTCCATTCTTTTTGTACTTTTGGCGTAGATACTCTGCCATATACTCTCAGTCACAATGTTTTGCACAACAAAAGTTGCTTTGCTTTTATTTAATAAGAAAAACAGATTTTTGCATGAATCAAAAATAATTGTTTCTTGTTAAAATAAAGGTCCAGTAAAACCATCTTAAGAAACATCCCATTTAAGAAGATTCCTGCTAAAAAAGTTTAGTTTTGCACATCTACCAATAAAGGTACACATGCAAGATTTAAAACTTTAAGTAAATGTTCCTGTTTAGTAAGCAATGTACTCAAACTGGAATGTTCATTCTCACCCTCAAAGTTAGTGACTGCAGTTACAGAGGACACCAATCATTTCACAGCACTCGTATTTAATGGCAGAAGGAAAATATGAACTCCTCACCCTAACTCGGGGCAAGTTGTCAGGCACATTCGCCATGCTCTTTGTCTTGCTGGACGAGTCTCCTGCCATGAATGTCACAACGCGACTCGAGTCCATGGCTGAGGGTTCCTCATTCAGCACTGCAGCTGCTCCTTCAATCACTGCAACATGATTGACACAGTTGATAACAAACATAACATAGCAATTAAATTTTTAACACTAAACAATTCAGTTGAATACATCCTTGGTAAATAACGAAAAATTTTACAAAACACTAAAGTGTAAAGCGAAAACATAGGCTACCTACCTAATTTTTTCTTTGAGATCATTACATGGATACAAAAAATATAATAAATAGAGAAATATGAGGGGGTAGGGCAAGGAGAGGTGCATGGAAATGTAATTGATGGCTATGTTCACTTAAAAATAAAATGCATGGATTACTAACAAAAAAAGACTAAAAGTTCTTCAAAAGGTGAGCCCCAAATACTGTACTGGTAGACTTCACTTTGCAGCTATTGTGAAGCGACCAGCCTGCACTTGGGGTATACTTTTTCGATAAGTCAGTTGTATTTCTAGGGTTTTTGCTCAATCTCTGTTAATGTTTATTTGTTTGCATAATTAATGCTAGCCAGTGTAACCGACACTTCAGAACCAAGAGCTGGTCAGCCTAGTACCAGTTAGGTGTAGGGCAGTCACGATGCCTTTATTAATTTCAAAAGCCCCAGTGTGTTGCCCGGCCACCCTACTTTAAGCCATTGCCTGTAAATGATTAAAATCCTAGTGTTTCTAGAATTGTAAGTCAGTAGTAATTATTTCAATATGAGGGTTCCATGTTTGTTGTCATAAGCTTAATAATTTTCTAAGTTAAGTCATTTGGTTAAATAACGTAAAGGTTAAAATTTTGCTGAACAAGAAATCACATAGAAAACCCACTCTAAATGTGTTCGCAAGTTTTGAACGAGTTAAAATTGTTTTAAGTACTCAATGTTCTGATGACACGTGAATTTAAAGTAAATATGTCTTGTGTGGACTTTTCTAAAACTGCATAAAATTTCTAGCAACTTTAGACTCTTTGACATTTTACAAGAAATTGATCCTTTAAAAATTATTGCAGTTGGCAAGTTTTGGTATGTACTGTACTTTAAAAATATGTACATGAGTTCAGCCAGCTCGGCCATGGTGCCGCGGGGGCGACACCGAAATGGGTCCACAGAGGATACTGCAAGGCGTACAGCCGGCAATATCCGATGCCAAGATTTTATTTAATATAATTTATATTGTAATACTGTAATTAATTACTAAAATATTGAAGTACGCCTTTAAGTTCAGCAGAATTTTGATGATTTTCCGGTGGTTTTAGTTTGTTTTATTTGTATCCAGACCAGTTATTTAATCTTGCTAGAAGGTTATAGAACATTTAACCAGAAGGTGGGCCACTATGGTATCTGAGGACGCCATTGTGGTTGCCGATGCTGGTCACTTTGTTCTTGACTGTCGAGGAGGCCGGACGTGTGCCGCGTTGTGCGAGGTTAGCACGTGGTAAGCCGAGGGGCGCAATCAATCGGAAGACATGGGGCCGCGATGGAAGGCGGTGAAAAGATTTGCTAGTAGAATTCTTCATTACTAACCAGCTTTGATTATTTTGATAGTATGATGTGAATTTACAGCCGTATCAACCGCGTGGCCGGCCCACTATCGGTTATGATTTAAGTTCAGCACGTGCAACTTGCTCTTCTTTTCTTTTGAGTTGGGTTTTATTTTAGTTCAGTTTTCCTTCAGTTAAATTTTATGATGTACAAGAAGTTTGTACGTGCTGATGTAAGCACGGTTGCGTGAGTTTTGTGACAAAAAAGGTAATAAATATGAGCTGTTGATCTAACCACGTGTTTGACTGCCGTTATGCATGCGTCCACCCTTCGATACCATGAACCCTGAGATAAGAGTAACTCACCGCTGAGACCAGAGCATATATAAGGACTGATCAAATTACTATTATTTTTCTTTGTGGAACATTGTGATTGGATTAGTGGGGCTAGTAACGTCATTTCTGTCCTTGCTGCATGAAGGTCGCGCGTGCCACCATACTATACATTGAAATACAGTATGTATATGAACTTTTCACGTTACGTACTTCATAATCACAGTAAGCAGTTTAAAAAATTTACATAAGGACTCCTTAAAAAAGTGTATAAATATTGTAGAGTTCAGTGCTTACAAACCTTAAAAGAGAAGCAAATATTCGCTGTTAAAAATTTAAAAATGTTTGAAAATTAGCTAAAAGTGGTGAAAAGAATTTTAAACAGCAAGAACTTGTTGCGTAATACTATGACAACCATTATACTTGCTGGCAGCTTCTAAGTGAAAATAGGGAATACTGTACTATGCTAAGTAATTTCCCTGTAGTTGCGTCAGTTTTAAAGCTACGCATTTCAAATAAACGACATACTTAATGAAATTTTGTCACGAATACTGAACTGTATACAGAATTTCCAAAATTTAGACTGTTTTAAACTGTTGTTCATAGAAATTTTTGAAAGCTTTTACTTTCGGGTTCTTGCAATTAATTTAAAAATTATTTACAACCGAGGCTGTGTAATTTTGTGAGGAACATAAAAGTCCACGGCAGCCTATAACTATTTGTAATACCCAAGCAGTAAAATAGGAATTTATAGAAGCATGCAATTTTTTGGAGGAATTTGCCGAGAGAGCGACGCTAGCGAAAGAAGTGACGATAGCCAAGGACAATTCAAAAGGAGAGAACAAAGGAGGGGGGGGGGGAGTGATCGACTGTGGGCGTGGTGAGGCAGATTGTGTAATCACAAAATGTGAGCTTCATATACATACACACACACATGCACACATACATAGATGCCCACACACGCACCTCACCTCATAGTCGAGTCCTCGTACAATACTAAGATAAACAATTTCCTGGCAAATATCTTGTAAACACGGATGTAGCTGAAGTTATAATTAATGCTACCAGCGGCATTTAGGACTTATTTTGTGTTGAAGAAAAGTCGCAGGCACTCTACCAAGTAAACCTTCAGTACAGAATGAATGTGTCCATCAATAAATATTATTTCAATTAACAATACAGTATTACAATATCCCGGCAAATAGCAACTAAAAAGAAAGGTACGGGCGCTATAATTAAAGCTGACTGAGACGTTTACCCTTTGTTTTGTGTTTAACCAATGTCATAAACACTCTCTATAATGCGATATTATATTGAATAATACAATTACCCACTAAAGTAAATTACTGTGTTAGTGGGCCTAGCCACAAATCGCCTGTAAAAACGATCAAGTGCTGTAATTTATGCAGACACCAAGGTTTTGCTTTATTTTCGGTTCAAGACAGATAGTATGTGCTCTTATTGGGAATATTTTAGTACATAATCTGTATTTCACTTAAGATAAATTACAAGATTAATTAATGTTACAATATTCTGAAATATTAAATGAAAAAAAAAAAAAAAAAGTACTGCTTTACATAAAGTAACATATGTCTCTGATGGAAGTGTTTGTATTTTGTGTTGGAGCAATGTCGTAGGTACTCTATATCGTAGATACTCTAACATTCGATCATTTAATATAAAATGTGTTAACTTATGGATATAAATTACTATTGTCAATGTATCACTCCGCCAGTGATGCCTTTCGCATATTGTATAATTTTATGTCAATATATTTTTTTAACGTAATCTAGAAATTTATGTATTAAGTATGCATTGCCAGGAGTCGTACATTTTGAATTTAAAGTTCTGTGCAGCCAGTGTACGGCACAGTAATTAAAAGAGTTCCGAGGGATATGTGCGCTGGGTTGGAGGCTATGGCACCCCTGATCAGCAGGACGTGCCCTGGGCTCTCCCCAGTTCTGCTTGACCCGCTGCGACTGCGCTCGCAAGATAAGGAGTGGCTGGGTGGACTATGTGATGGCAAAGGCCATGTGCCTAAGTTGAATTAGCTTTATACATATCTTTTTATCTCCATCAATTCACCGCTTGATGGAAGTCACTGTAATTTATTTGAGTGGCATGGTAACTTTGGTTTGAGTTTACTGAGACATTTGGGCATGACGTACATGGGCCTGAAGGAACTCTTTTTATTTGTAACTCTTGCAAATGGCCTAGGTTGTAATAATTTGTCTTAGTAGCCCATTGGTAAAGCAAATTTTTTTTTTGTTTATTTGTAATGCCAAGTAATTTTGCGCCTTAGTAAATGTGCCATTCATATGAATATTGACTTTAATTTCGTGCTCTTGCACGCCATTGTAATCCATGACATACCCTGAGATGTCAGTTCTCTCTTTACCACACGTGATGTAGTGGTAGTTTGAAGAGACCGCATGAAAACAGTTTTTCTGTGGTAGTTTGAGGTTAAAGTACCACCACATAAATTTGCGCCGAAACGCAGTGCCATGGAGAGGCGTGTAAGAGAAAAAGAGATCATCGGAACAGCGCAGAACCACGTGGCCGACTAGCGTGCCACAGACCAAGGGGACCCAGCTCGAAGCCAGGAAACTGTCAACCGCCGCCAACCACCGCCCGTGGAGCAGCGGTCCACCCGCGTGCCGAAGACCAAGGGGACCTAGCTCTCGGCCAGGAGGGTGTCAGCCGCTGCCAGCCGCCGTCCATGGAGCACCGGTGGCCTTGCCACGTGGCCAGGCAGTCACGTCTTTAGTCGAGGATTGCAGTTTGCTGTGAAGCCAACCGGCCAATGCCATACCGCCTATCTGAGGATACGTGGCAGTGTATTATCATCCAGTGCAAGATAAGCTGGGCAGATGACTGGGCAACAAAAAGGCTGTGTGTTGTTAACCCTGTATTAGTGTTTTGATGTTGTGAGCGGTAGAGTGATTAGCGTAGCGATTCATAGTGACCCTGAGTATGTAATATTTTTCCGGTGGTTTTATTGTGCATTTGTTTCATGGTAGCACATGCAGACCACGTGGTGTGCAGTTTAAAGTGTGAAATGCGTAGTAGAATCACTGTAATTTCATAATTCCCTTTGTGTGTTTACCCGCAGTTGGTCAGGTGACCAATTTTTATTTTTGCTAGCTACTGTTTAATAAGTTTGTTGTCAGTCATAAGTGATCAGAGCGAGAATGACCAATTGACAAGGGAGCAGGTTATCTTGTCAGAGATAGGGATTGAGACGTGAAAACACAGCATTCCAACCAGTACGTTGTCGCTAAATGACTGTCTGTAAAGTCCCGGGAGGCTGAACGAAAGCACGGAGCTAGCAAGCGCGTTGCAGACACCATGGACGTTAAGTATTCAGGCGACAATGAACATTATTCGCACCAAAGCGCGGGAAATGATGCAGGAGCTATGACTGGATTTTTTTGTTTATTTGTAATGCGAAATGATTTTGCGCCTTGGTAAATGTGCCATTCATATTTAGTCTGACTTTAAATTCCGTGCTCCTGCACGCCTTTATAACCCATGATTAGGGGCATGCAAAATTCGCATTTGCGATAAAACGAATTTTTATGCGAATTTAAGTGTTTTAAAACGAATAAACTCGATTTTTAAATTTTTGTAACAGAAGTACGAAAATTGCCGTTTTTACCACAAATAATATAGCGAATCGCCTAATTTTGACCTGTTACAAGTTTTATTCTACAAACTTTTAAACGTGAGAGTATGTATATCAATAAAATTAGAAAATAAATCCAATATTAGGTTAGGCTAACCTCTGGTTCCGCTACGACACCATAACTACCACGGTATTTTCCTCAGTAACGTAACGTATTTTCAAGACATTTGCCGTAAGTCGACACACACACAGAATTATTTAAAAACTATTTATTTGCACAAGTTTTTGATATAATCACTTAAGGGGGATTATTCCCTAAATAAATAATGTTAAAATTAACTTAAAATTATTTATTTTGTAGTAGACATAAATGACAAGTATTGGAGAAACATAATTTTTTTTAGAAAAAAATTTTTAATATATGTTTTGACACTTTAAACGAACTTTGCATACTAATTTTGCAGCCATTACAGCAAGAATCAGAATAAAATTTTTTACTAATTACTGCATTCACTTGCTAGATTAAAGTACGAAAAAATTGCGTGTCACGTTCTGTTTTTAAAAACAGTTGTTTGAAACAGTTTACTGATGCATTTTACATGCTAGTGTAAATGCATTTTTTCATAATTTTTTGTTATGTAATTTCATTAGCAAATTTAGACACTTTAACCAACGATTTGAAACAAAAATACTACACCGTATCATACTGTTGCATTTAAATGAATTTTATAAGCAATATTATTGCAGTTTAGTAAACTGATTCACGAAATATAGACATAAAATCAAATGTATGTAACGATGTGTTAGGTTGACTACAAGTCCCCTGTGAAATGCTTCCATCTGGCGAGAAAGACAAGAAATATTTGAACTGAACGAAAGCGTGTCTTCCCCCCCTCCTACACAACTTTCGGACAGGACCTGTGTCACGTACAGTTGTTAGAAGGGTGCGGAGGTGGGGCGCGAGACAGCAGTACCGTGAGAACAAAAACGCTTGCAGACAGACTGGCTTACACTGTTGCCATATCTTTCGAAGGTTGTCATAAGATCAGTACGGCATGCCCATGTGCCTGCCAGCCGTGTAGGCAGGCCGCTAAATATGTGAGTTCTTGAGCGTAACGCTTTCCTCTAAGGTCTCTATTATTTATATTCACTTTATTTACAACATAGTTTATTGCTAAAGAAATTTTTTTAAACTATATTTTTAAAGAACGTTTTAAAAAGATTAACAACAGTTAATCAGATGAAACAACAAAGCAGGAGCATGGCATGATATTAGTTTACCAGGAAGAAATTTATGTATGTAATATATTTCATAAAAGTATATCATATATCACTTTTACGTAATCCGCAATGAAAAGCAAAAATTAAATCATATATAACTTTTCGAAACACAT
>PNEQ01003222.1:42887-73942 GCA_003012365.1 Medauroidea extradentata | reverse complement strand
ATGAAGGCTAGTTTATATTGGACACAGATGCGAGTGATGTAGGCATCGGTGCTGTGCTATCACAGGTTCAAGATGGAGTAGAGAAGCCTTTAGAATATTTCAGCAAAGTGCTGCAGAAACCAGAGAGAAACTATTGTGTGACTCGTAGGGAGCTATTGGCAATGGTGAAGTCCATATCACATTTCCACCACTACTTATACGGCAGACACTTTACTTTGCGAACAGATCATGCTGCTCTACGCTGGCTGCTGAACTTCAAGAATCCCGAAGGGCAAATAGCTCGATGGATACAACACCTTCAAGAATACGACTTTGATATACAACACCGTGCTGGTCGCTCCCACAATAATGCAGATGCATTATCTCGCAGACCTTGTGACCCCAACTGTCGCCATTGTGAACGGCAAGAGGAGAAAAGTGGAAATTCTCATAAATGTTAACTTTTATAAACAAGAATTTTTATTGATACAAATATGTTGTTTATGTAACAATTATGTAGCCTTATATCACACTAAAACTCACAAAATTCCATATTTGTACAATAAACAAGATTAGTTTCAAATTTCCCATGCTAGCAGCTTGAAAGGAAACATTTTCTTCATATGCAATCATGTAGCAGTAATGTTCAACCAATTGCAAAATACGACAGTGAAGAACATTATTTAAATAAATGTAACTGTCATATTGTTTTAAATACCAACTCTCTTTTCACAGTATTTATACATTATTATGTCTTCTGTACCAGAGGATGCAAATAAAGGCCTAGGATGTTTTGGCATTCTAAATTGTAAAATACTATTGGAGAAAAATCTGTTTGAACAAAACAGTTTCTGCAAAACCATCATACAATTTTTGTCGCTTTACGTATTTAACATGCCACAAAGCAGATTAGTGCAGCGGTAAAACAATTAACTTATATTCAGAAGGAACTGGGTTTGATTCCCAGTACGGCCATTGGTTTTCCTACAACACTTGACAAACGTGCTGGGATAGAACTCAGCAGATTCCTGTCCCATTTCCTCTTTATCTGAGCCTGTCTCAAATGACCACATTATCAATATGTTAAGCACTACCTACGTATTGTTATTATGTAGTTAGTAATTTGTATTTATGACAAACTCTATAACTCCATTGTCACTACACATGTTAGTTAAAGACTTACGCAAAATGTAGACACATTCACACACTCATATGTTAACACTAAGTACGCTTCTGTCAATGGTCATAATATTGAAGTGTGGCAACTGACGCAGTTTTATTTAACGTGAAAACTTACGTTGTTACAGGGAAAGCAAGTAGTCGTTTAAATTTTAGCAGCTTGTCTAATTAGACGTTGGAGCATTTTTGCAGCGGGTTAGAAATACAGATTATTTTGCTTAGCTATTGTGTGTGTTCCCAGTGCATTGATTATTTGAAACACATTTCAGAGGAGGGTCGTTAGTTACTTTTAAGGAACACGCAAATTTAAAACACGAGTTCCAAGCTGCCCAACACAGCAACAAACAACTTTTCCGCAAAGTTATCTCACAATCTAGTACTAAAATTTACAAGACATCATCCAAGTATTCTAACGTGAACTCTGCAGCAGATTGTTTTTATCAATGGCAGGGTCAGCACCTGAAGTCCTACAGTTCTACTAACATGACGAACATTGCACAGTCAATACCTCACATGCATGCACATGTCAGACCAGGCAACGGTGTCAGTGTCACCCTTACCACTCCTTTATTTCACAACCTAGAATATGTTTAAAACAGCTGCAGGTAGGTGCTGAATATTCTAAAGAATAAATTTAATTAAAATGTACTTAAATAGAATAATGCCAAATAGTTTGACAGTAAAGTCAAGAAGCGTAGAAAAGGAGGAGGGAATACATCATCACAATGTAGTTTATTTTTTGTCCTGCAAGTAGAGTCATGGGACCACAGAGAACAATCAGGGTTCAAGAGATTTTTCTCTTTATTTTCAGTATGATGTAGAAAACTGCTGCTGTCAATTTTCAACAGTAAAATGTATCAAATACAACGGTGGTAGAATATGTACAATTCTTGTAAAATATAGCTCATAGGCCTACATATTCACATTTCAGTGAAACAAGATATGCAAGTAGAACATAATTCTCTCTTGCACACAATTTATATTGCAGTTTGATAGTTCTTTCTTGTTATTGCACGTACACTCTGGCCATAGTACAATATAAAATATTTATTTCAAGTGTAAAAATCCTTATTAATATGCTACGCACAGGCCTACATTGGTGTAGTAACTTAGGTTCTTTTTGACAGTGAAAACATGACACAACATTAAATTATTTAAAAGGTATTGTTGGCATACAATATCGAAAACCTGAAAGAATGACTTAACATTTATCTTGAAATATTTGAATTATGCAATATACCAGACCATTGCGAATTTATTTTCAGGTTGCTAACTAATAAATCACACATGATTATACTGAACACACATTTCCATTATCAATATCTGTTATCGGAGAAGTCTCTAACGGAAATATTAAAGCAAAATACCAAAACTGTATAAGAAATTATTGGAAGTTAAATTTGCCCATTCAAGCGAGACATGAAAACTTGACATTCATTATTTCAGTACAGAACAAGATCTACCTGCAAATCCGTACACGAAATCAATGTTTTGACCATTCGTACAGGAAGTATATGTTTCTTAGCATTACTAAGACACAAAATAAAAACGAGAACTAAGTTATTGGGCAAACAGAACGCATGAATAAACTTTTTTAAAACTACTACGCTCTATGCGGCAAAAATGCGTTTTTACTACATAACACTGTACATTTTCCAACGCAAACATCATTATTTATATATTCCACAACTCAAAATAGACAAATTTTACAGTTCAAACCTTCCAGAACTCGAATAAAATATTTTACAAGAGTGCCTATAGAGACAATTCTCCAGAATAATGTAATAACTACACAAGATGCAATCCAAGGACTGAATCAACTTGATTCAGAGCTTTTGCTTTCTTTTTTTCCTTCTCAACAGACAAACTAATTGTTGAGTTAGTTACGTGTCATAAGCTAAAGAAATAAAATAACAGCAAATCCTAACCTGGTAGGAAAAACTTCAGCTGTCCAGAAATAAGATGTAATTGTTTAACAATGAAATGACTATAATTAGGCTACACCAGCTCAGAGAAAGTGTGAAGTTTTTAACCTGGGACATCAACATGTTGCAATGAAGGGTGTGCAAATTCAATATTATGCCATGTTTAACAGCATCTAAAACGGTGATAGTGCACATGCATTTACGTTAAAAATTCTTATCTTGGAAGTTGTACACAGATATTAAAAATTTGAATATTATCTGTTACATGTTGTCCTGCAGTTTTTTTTTCTGTGTAGGCCCTAGTGGTTTGTGTCTTAACATGTGGGAGGAATATCTGACAGAAATTTTTACGATCACATATTTTATTTTTGAAAGAATGCATGTTGTTGAATCAGTTGTCGTTCTCATGCTCATTTATGGATTTGCAGGGGTGAAATATATACTTTTGTTGTCGTATTCAATAAACTGTGAGAAAGTTTCCTTACAAAAAGCCACCAACTGACAGTATTAATGTTCAGAAGTGTGCAACATGGAAGAAAAAAATTAATGTTTTTAAGAAAGTGATTTAAATATTTAGTTCAAAATCTGTTTTTTTTTATTCAAGGTCGTCTTGAATTTGGGTTAATATGGTATTTGTTAAGTGTTTTAATTAAACTCATAATGTTGTACGTAGAATATCAACCATAGCTCTATGGTACATGTCATGAAGGCGAAGAAAAAATTTCCCCTGAGAAAATAAGGAGCAGCACAGTATGAATCACATGTAATGCATGTTAAGTAGTTGGTAAAATTTTTGTGTATTTCAGACTCTCTGTAATGTATTTCATGCAATGGTAAGGAGACTACTTACACAAAATGGTTACTAGGATGAGCAATCCCTGAACAATATTTTCGTACAGGTTCACTGTCATGTTGAAATCTTGGAATCCAAAGTAGCCTACAGTGGTGAATATCACATCTTGTTTCTTTTTCTTCCAGATGTAAGTCTTAATATTTTTCGTGGATCGTATGACTTAACTTTCAAAAAAGCAACTAACGACTGGTTTTCAGCATGTGTACCATCACCTTTTTTAAGTACTGCAAGTACAGCTAGTACTTTACCTTATTTGACAGTGTTTTTTGTGTATGGTCCAAATTTGAAAAATGCCATGTTTAAAAAAATATTATTCTTATGATCTTTATCATTATTTTAAACGAAATTGACCTGTAAAAATTTTAATGAAAATGTTTTTCTTGGAAAACGCATATGGCAAACTAAAAAGAGGTAACTTATATAGTCTGCAGGGGAACATCTTTAATGCAAATCTGAAGGCACCCAGGTTGTAATATTTTGTTATAACAAGGTTTGTATTCACTGAACTTTTGGGTATTGATTCCTGTCAATTGAGATTTATGACTTTTTCTAATAAATAAAGGAATAAAGTGATTGTCTTGCGTTTTTAATGTCGATTAGGGAAAATTTTATGGTTTCATTCACTTTTTGGAGAGCATAGGGCATGATTTCTGTTAGTTTTGTGGCCACTGTAGTTGCTCCTGTAATTAAATAACTTTTCTTGCCAGCGGTTTTATGTTGCAAAATAATGAAGAAATTAAGGTTCCAACAAATTAAAAAAATTAATGAAATTTGTATCTATGCCCTGTAGTGACAGAAATTTGTTACTTCCACTGAAATAGAAGTTATCGAGAAGAAACTGTTCAATCCCAAGTGGTAGGAATCAGTACCCCTTAAATACAGTTCTAGAACAGGTCTTGAATTGTGAGAATTAATAAAAAATTATACATTCATCATTCTTACTAAAATGTGTAAATGTTTAGGAAAAATGCACTAGTCATGCTATTGACTGTGGTTAAAATTTTAAGTGTTTATGTTCATGCAACACAATTTTATTTTATTTTATTACATTGTCAGCAGCACAACTTTTTTTTCAACAATATTCAGACAACTGCCTATCTAAGTAACAAAATTTGCCTTCTGAAAGTTACTAATAAATTCTGACTGAACAAGCGAGTTGTTGCATATACAACTTGCCCCTTAAACGTTACTGCCAAATGTTGCTAAAATTTAGAAAATGAATTATTTAAATGAATTCTTAAAGCAATACATTCCGAATCATATAGGTTATGTCTGTGCCTTTGCAGCACCTAAAGTTCATTAAGGGCAAGTTCACTTCGTATTGTACATTTTGCGGTGCTACAGAATAATGCTGAATTTGATTTGTGTGTTTTTAACCACACATCTTGGGTTTACTAATTGGTGCAACCTTTTGCTGCAGTTATAACAAATATGCTTTAGAATCACCCTGTTGGAAGCTGTGCACCACGTCAGAAGTTAAGAGCCAATCAACAATAAGCTTTTCATACTCTTGGAATATAGAAGTGTAATTTCTCTGTGAAGGGCAAACATTTTCATCAACATGTTTAATAACAACTCTTTAGTAAAGAAAATTAAAAAAAATGGACTTACTTTTGAATTTTTGTAGTAACGTGTAAGTTGTTATACTAGGTAATTGTGCTAATATTTAACCGCCATATTGTGTGTTAATGATATGAATGAAAGATACCAAACTTACGAGTTCAAGTAGTATACCAACTTTTTTGCCAAACTTGTGAATGGTGGGAAATAGGTTAATATTTTGCTATAAATTGTGTGAAATATATTATGTGCAGAAGTTAATGGAAATACTACAAAAGGATCATAATTAAATTATAGAATTAAAGAGAAACGGCTGCTCTACTACTTTGTGTATAAAGTGCTGTTGTATAATGTGATATGTGTAAATATTTATTTTCAGCCAATAACCTGAGAATATATTTTTGTATGATGGAACATCAAATGACGTATATTCACAAACGACCCATCTGAAATCTAGAATTATTTCACTGTGAGAGTGTGCGATAATACATTTGTTGTTTATAATTTGTGTAAGTGTAATATTAAACCAATTAGAACTTCTTAATGGTTTGTAAGTTTTTGTATGTGTCAATTTAAGTATATTACGTAATGGCAGTAAGCTGTGTGTAAATTGCAGTACAATAGATCATTCTTTGTAACGTTCTACCTCGCCATGTCATAAGTCAGTCGTTTAAGCAGTCTTTTTATTATTGAGTTTACTGGTAGTTACAATGTAAAACCAATATAAATTTTTCCTTTAGTACTAAGTATATTCTCATCACTTGAAGAAACATTTCCAAGAAATGTAGAAGAAAATGTTATGAGGTAAAACTTCAAAAATTCATCATAGTGTGTTTGGCAGAGCTTACAGAAATTAAATATGAAATGTAGTATTCTGTAATAAAAAGTGTGTTTTAGTACTAAAAGTTTTAAGGGCGCGGT
Source organism: Medauroidea extradentata (assembly GCA_003012365.1). Classification (NCBI taxonomy): domain Eukaryota; kingdom Metazoa; phylum Arthropoda; class Insecta; order Phasmatodea; family Phasmatidae; genus Medauroidea; species Medauroidea extradentata. Next base: position 67,525 of record PNEQ01003222.1, on the reverse strand, counting down.
TGACAGAAATAGGCATTTTGAGACTGTTACAATTAGGTACAGTGGATGTATTTGTAGGTTTATAAATTTGCAATGCATGTTGCATGAAAAATAAACCTTGTTATAACAGAAAATACCTACACGAACATGACACAAATATTTATTACCTTTTAAAAAAGAATTTAAAACTGCATAAATAAGTTTTTTTCTGTTCTGCCTCGGATCTTTAGTCAACTTTATAATTGAATCAGGAATTTGCAAAAAGTTCCAAGTCCAAGCAAGCAGATAGTTGGGAAACAACAAAAAACCTATCATTGTAGACCTGGGAATGAAACAGGTTATCAATAATGGATACCTTGAATGAACAGTGTGTGTGGAATAATATGAATCGATATATTTTGCAAACACACCATCACCTGGCACTTTACACCCATAAAGCAATGTTATGTATTACACTATCAGAGAAAGCATACTGTCATTGATGTAGATTATTGTAACCTTTGTATAAATGCTAGTGAAAAACTATTGAACAACATGGAAACAGACAGTAATGTAAGTCATAAACAAAATAATGAACTGTTGGCACATTCATGGACATGTCTATTAGTCTGTGGCAGGCCAATGTAGAATATCGTCGTAGCATGTGACTGCTTCATCATAAACTGCAACATATCGCGAATGTCTTCAAGTGTTTATTTTTTAATTGGTACAGTTTTATTTCTGTAAGCATTACAACGGATCTCAGCTGTCCTGGGAGCTGAAGATTAAAGGTATGAAGCTGTTCATGTACTTCAACAACTTTATTCACATCAGATTTGTAAACAAACTGGTAGTAACCGCATTGTTTAAAGTAGAAAACCACAATGCCCTTGTAATGCCCATATCATTTGTCATTAACAAAAGGGACCAAGTCCAGGACTTGGTACCCTTTGCAAATTTCACATTTATTTACTAGTCCGTTTAACGTATTTCTTGTATAGGACTTGGTTTCTTTTGTTACTGACTGCCAAGATAATGCATTGGAGAGTCGAAATCTCGTATAATCTGAATTTTCTCAAAAAGTGGACTTGGTACCTTTTGCAAATTCCTGATTCAATTACATTCGATAAGTAAATATTATTTATACTATCATATTCTGTAGGGTTTTCTGTATAACGTAGTATATGAGAAATTCAGTTTCGAACTATAAATAATTATAGAAAAAATATTTTCGGCACTGGTGTAAATTCATGCGATGGTAAAATGGGTATTTTCAACACTTTCCATGAAATTATCTACAAAAAAAAATATATATACAGGCTTGTAAAATAAGTGAAAATAATTATTTGTGTGTTTGGAACGCTCCCGAAATGTAATTACTTTTCGCGTAGCATTACAAAATCGATTGTATTCCCTACACCGCAAGGTTAATTGTAGTGTCACCTCTTGGCCGCCAGCGATGGACGAACACCGCACTGTTGCCACGTATTCGCAGTTTTTTTCCTCAGACAGTAGGAAAACATTCGGAGCACGGTGATTCGTTTAATAATACTCGCAATACCTTGTAATGTTAACATTTTTAATAAAAAATATATAATCACTTTTATACGTTATTAAATCGCGATGTAAAGTTCACTGCAGATGGAGTAAACTAATGCTTGGTGTAATTCTTAATCAAACACAATTCGCTTTTGTGAGAAGTAAGCGCACTTGCTGTTTGACCACCACAGCTCCGGTGAGACACGGAGACAGGGGAGCAATGGGGGCGACACCGGTACGCGCAACAACTCTGCGTTATTTATTCCTGGAGCACTAAACTAGCGCTCAGAACTACACTATTACGATTTGTTTAGCCTACTTTCCGAAGAAATTGTAGGCTTATGAGATCACCTTCCTGTCTGTATGTGTGAGCCCCTAAAACTTTTGAAAAATGGACAGAATATCATCAAACTTTGTGCACTTCCTAACTGGACTATTGCTTATTTCGTTTATGTAATGTTTATATTTTCATAATGTCGACCTTTTTAACATGTTTCGATCAAGCTAGATATCCAAGAAAACGTATTTTATAAATTCATCAAACTCGGTTCACACAAAAAAAAATCTAGTAAGATGAACTGACGTTTATGTATTTTGTTCGTACAGTACACACTGTTTCGAAATGGCGACCGTTTTTGTATTTTTACCATGTCATATATGAGGAAATATTAAATCGAATTTCATCAAAGTCGCTGTACATATACAATACACTAAGCTGCCTTTGCTTTTGTATATTTCGATCGTACTTAGTTCATGGTTTCAGAATGGCAGAAACGTATTTTATGATAATATGATATGCCGTGTGCAAGGAAATATTTTTCAGAATTTCTTCAAACTTAGTACATATGTACTACTGACAAAACTGAATTGACTTTTCTGTATTTCGTTCATACTATGTTCATGTTTACAGATGGCAGACATGTTTATATTCTGAGCATAATCTGACAAAATATGTTTCAGAATTTCATCAAACTTGGTGCACGTATACTACATAGCGAGTGGACATGACAGTGTATTTCATTCATGCCAGCGGAGCGGTGGGGAGCATTGTTTCTATGCCCTTTATCATATTATATCAGCATAAAGCCCAAATGTTTGAGGGACGATATTTCCTTGGTAATCCTATCCCTTAACCCTAAACTTTTAGACTACAGTATATGATAAACACAAAATATTGTAGTGATATTAATTGGATTGGCAAATTTAAAGTGGCACATGCATGTTTAGTGTGTTCGCACTGTCACACAAAGTGGCTGACATCTGTTGCGTATTTTATGGATAAGTAAGTAATGCATCAACAAATGTTTTACTGTTTACTGCAAATCAGTTGTATTTTAGAGTTATATTGTGTAGAAAACAAGTCATTTGAAATGTTCTGAATTTGCAGGTATTTAAAACAGTCTTAAATTTCTCGGTTGCATAGTTAATTTAGGAAAAAAAGTTTTCAAAGCATTACTTTCTTGGTGAAAATTGCTTTGTGTTGGGTAACTTAAACTTGGAAGGTTGCACGTGTGTTTGAAATATGGTGAAATGTAAAAACTAAATAAAATCTACATACGTAAATTAAAAACAAATAATTCTTTGCTACGAATTTGCATTGTTACGAAGTTGTACGTTTCTATTGTATGCAGAATTTCATATACGAACCAAAAAGTAGCTAACGTAACAAATATCTGTGCACGAATAGTGACATATTCTGTCATTCAGTTTGCAACATTCCGAAAACTTTAAAAAATCTGTTTCATTACTCTGATAATCCTCACAAGTCGTCTTGCTTTATGCCCAAAACACACATTTTGACCGCCTTGTCAAACCAGGCATACATTTTTACACTACTATCAATAATATAATAATTTTTATGATACAAAGAATGTGTTAAAATACTTGAGTGTGTATTTAATTCAAGGAGTTTGGATACATTCAAAAGAAGAACACAGAAACCGTACGTGTATGTATAATTTTACATTATTTACATTTATACAATTAACATTAGGTCAAAAAATCAATATTTTCTTAATATAAGAACCCACAATTCATCATAACTGCGAGTAAAAACAAAATGCCATGTAGGCATTTCTAAAGGAACTATTAGTGCCTCATATTTACATCATGGACAGTTCTAAAAATTCACTTTTAAGCAAGTGGTCAGTATGTAACTTCGGTTACAGATGCGGCAACAATCTCACGTGCCTAACTGTCGGTCCAAGAACCTGCTCGACGTAATAAGCCAAGGATTCACATTTTTTTCTTGTGTTTACGTCGTTCGCGCTCCCCCAGATAATGGCCCCACCTCTTCCTATGCTCCGAGACAGAGCGAGTGAATTATAGAGGTCCACCTGTAAAAAACCAGACACACAAAACATGATTTTTAAAAAGTGGATGTCAAATGTCAACAAAATTCGTATAGAACTCTCTAATAAATCTGATAGGTGACTTACATTGGAAACATACGGAATTTAGAATCCAAGGTTTGCTATTGAGGAAATGAGTAAGTGACGTGAAGAGATTGCGTACTGGCTTAATATCTAGGTATGTAGTGCTGTGAGGAAAATAATAGCGAACTTTGTAAACACCAAGGCGTTATACGAAACATAATACTTTTTTTCATGTTAAAATAACCTAACCTCGTATCCGGCCTGAACGCTAAATAATATCACAGTGACATTCGAGATAAACAAAAAAATTGCTAAATAGTAAACTGAGAAAACTTTAAGTAGAGTTAATCAATATTTTCTTGGCACAACACATTTATGTGTAGGGCCTATATGGTGTAACGTAGCTTTGCTCTGTGTTACAGTTGGTAATACATTTCAATTTCATTTGTTTGTAAGCCTCCATAAAGTTAAGTTAATCATTTATCTATGGACACAGTCGCCCCGCGCAAGACCAAGTTGTGTTTATTTATCTATATGTAATGTATACGTTAGTTTTATTCCATGTATGTTATTTTTTAATGGCTTCTAAAATTTCTACTTTTAAAAACTTGGTTTATTGAATGCTCTGGGGCGTGAACCGCGACTAGACCTGATCCAATAATCGATAGGCAGGCAAGTTTGGCTGCGAGGAAGAAGGTGATGGAATTTAAAAACTACGAAGAAAGAAAAAAACAAGCGACGGATAATGTTAGGAATTGAAGTCCGTAGAAGAAAATGAAAATGGAAGTTTTATCGTTTGAATGAGAAGTTGGTGTGATAGTAGTAGATCACATGAGATTCGACAAGAATGGTGGTTTAGTACCTTGTAGTAACCAGTAGTGCTAGTTATGAATTTGACTCAAATATCTAAGTAGAAGCCCTTTTAATTCGAGTTTAATAAATTCATATGTGTACTGTGTGTTGTTGTAGAGTAATCAAATTACACGTCATTTCACAATGGCGAAGTAATTTTTTTAAGCTGAAGCAAAATTTGTACAATATTTTCAGTTTGATCAGTACAACTCAATATTTGTTTGCTGTGCTTAGATTTTTGTGCCGAGCCAGACGTAGGGCTCGTAAAATGAATTCCATTTAGACATCTGTATAATTGCAAATTTTACAAGTTTGTTAAAAAAAAAAAATACGCAGAATTGGTTTTATAGGGATTGTTCGCATCTGTATTATGCATCTTCACACAACTTACATATATAACTTTAATGTTAACTATCACAAAAACGGCAATAAACTCTCAAGGTGTGATTAAAAACTACGTCATGCACAAATGTAAATGTTTGGTTGGGGTAACTAACTGTGTGTACGTTTGCGTACTTCCATAACAAATTATTACATTTGCATCGACTAAATATTTTATTATCAGGCGTTAGTTCTTCGTCAAATAAACTACGTCTTCTGTAAGGTCAGCAAAATTAGGTGTGTCGCATTTGGTATTTTATTCTGGTGACAATATATTACGATAATATTGATTTCGCCATATTGAAACTTTGTAAAAATATTGTCCAAAACTGTCGAGAAAAAAAGTGTGCGGAAGGAGACTAAGTTTTTCTGTTACCATGAAATTCGTGTAGAAGTTTTTTTTGTCACCCTGACGTATAATTATCACCTATAAAGTTTGTAACCTAAACTACAGAAATTTGCAAGTAACAATAATCTGACTTTCGAATAAGTTAGTTCTGCTTATGGAACACGTCGATATTTAAGTGTTGATTGTTAACGAGTAAATGGACACATTATTAAGATTTATAAATTTAAACCGTGAAGTTAATTTATAAATTTAATCAATTTTTTTAATTTAGTCATGATTCTTAGCCCGAGCAATTTTTGAGAGAATTTCAATGATGTGTACAACAGTTACAAACTTCGGGAGATAATACAGCAAGGAAAACTAAACTTAAAAGTTATGTCCAACACAAGATGAATCACGAGGAGTTACCACCACGAAGACATGTACAAATATACATGTAGGATCGTTGTTAAGGGGGATGGTACATGGCCATCCGTAATTTACAGTAGTTTCATCGCTACAAGCATTCCTGAAGGCATATCAACATTTGTGACCTTGTACGGTCTAAATGTTAGTCTTCTTCACCTGTTTACATTGTTGGATGATATATTACTTCAATACTGTCTAACATTTGTTGGAATATAAGAAATAACCCAATCTTTCTTAAACCTTCAACAAATGTCAGATAATATGGAAGTAATTTACTATCCTACAACGTCAAAGGTGTAGTAGACTAATATTTAAAACATACAATGTTAAAAATATTGATACGCTTTCAGGAATGTATGCAGCGGGAAAAATACTCTACATTAAATATAACCGTACACCATCCGCTCTATCTGAAAATCGTAATTTGTACAGCTACATCTAAATTGCTGACGGGGCAAGTCACTCGTGGTGGCATAAAAAATCTGCACAATTCCCGAGATGCTTGATTGATGTGGTTTATCTGCGACTGCTAATGCTCGATTACGAATGGCACGGTCTGACAAAAACATTACGAGTTTACTTCTTCGTTTAACACGTCATATTTCAAATGTACGGAATTACTCTGAAAGTACTGGGAATACGACCCACATGCATATTACATTTTTGATCCAAATGATATAAGGAATAAGTCGTGTGTGTAAGGGTAAGTCCACGTATGCCATCCTGCATACAACATTTGGAAAATACAATTAAAAAGCCACTTGTGTATATTGTATTGAAACTATTAGAGACCAGACAACTTATTTTCGGATCGCGTTAAGTCGAACCATTTCATACCATTTATATTAATATCCTCCCTTTCGTGAATGAAACAGCTTTTTGTGATATTTTTCTGCAGAAAACACTAAACCCTTGTTGCGTGTCGATATTTAATAACATATTATAAATCCACACGCGGAAATGCAAGCAATGTAGCTTTCCGAAGTAGATAGATGCCCAGCAAAACGCTGACAAGGATACCACATGAGCAGTGTTGAATAATGTTGGAATATCTAGAGGTCATTGAACAGTTAGACCCCACGACTGGATTTGTATTAAAATAGCACGACAAATATCACAATAAAATATGTTCTTGTAAGGGACATAAGCCTTTCTAGTGGTTGCTTAAACACAAAGTGCAGCCATACAGCAATACCAAATTATTAGTATTTAAAGCAGAATAGGTGCAGCAAGGATGGTCACCATCTCATTGTCAAAAGTACATTGTATCTCTTAATAATCACTTAATGCCATTAGCTAGATGTTTGGCGTGTTTTACGTACTGAATAACCCCTCAGAATTAAGAACATAAATTTTTAAATACATGTTGTATTCATCACTGTTTGAATATTTGACATGTTAAATTACCTTAATAGAACAACTTTTTTACACGCGCACACACATACATATATTTAAGAATGTATGCATTGCCGAATGTATGTATGTATGCATGTACATATATAAATGTGTATTTATATATTATACATATATGTATACATGAACTATATGTATATGTAGACCCATATATAGGAATGCATTTGCGAATGTCTTTCTATCTAAAAGTCAGAGATATTAAAAGCTGGAACTAGTCAGCCAGGTCTCTCAAATTCAGTCATATCCAAATATATTTATGCGCACAAAATCTTCACGTTGAGGGACATTATTACTTCCATAAACCATCCAAGAATTCTGAGTGACTTCGGTGTAGGAAAGTCATGCGTATTCCCAAAAACTGCTCAACAATATTGTTATAAATATGAAGGTATTTTGTTGTGTATGCATGGGATGAACACTAGGAATACTGTGAACTACATTACCCCAAGGCGGTGTGGCACAAATCGTGTCAGGGTATATTTGATCTAATTTTTCTTAATGACATTTCGAGCACAGTTTCGGTCAAAACCTTTCCTAAAGAACGAAATACAGTATGTGGTTTCTTACACTAACACTAAATCTTATAAATATTAAATTTTGCACAAATGAGTATTTTATAAATGTTCTTATAGAAATATACAAGTTGACGTCGCACCATGTGGCCCAAAAATAATTAAGTACAAGGAAATATACTTCCGTTATTCATGTAGACTGATCTCTAGCTGGGAATAGGCATCAGAACATGTTTAAATACTGAGTAATTTGGTCACCAAGACAATTCGCAAATATTAGTTCCTGTTATTATCACGAACGGAGATAGTAGAAGAATCTTTACACTTGATCGTATTCATATAAACTTGCCTGGACGTGAGCAATGCTAATGGCCGTAATGTTTCATTGGAACTCAGATTGCGTTCTGAAATATAAGATCGGACATGAGGCTAAGCCAACGATGCGACGTTCCCGAACATGACTACAAGTTGTCCCACTCAAGGTGATCTTCCGTTGTACAATCATAAAGTCTTCATCAGCTCTTAACGAGTAATGTGACAGTAGCTTAATACGTTTAGTACAGAAATCCTTTCTGTATAAAATGCATATTAACTAGAAATTATATATAAGCATAATTTTTGGACAAGAAGATCTATCCACTACGCAGTTGCGTAGAGTTCCTGATGGCTTTGTCTTATCTTGAAATTAATGCAGTGTTGCCAGTGGTTTCTGCATTACGTGATTGATTTCGGCATCTGTTAGGGACATAGTGTTCCAATGCTTTCGGATCGTTCACTGCTTGAGTACGCTTTAGCTCCTATAGAAGAGGTTTACTTATTGCTCTCTGGAATGTTTTGAACACATCTTTCTATGTTCTGTGTAGGAGGCCTGAACTATTGACAGAGTGCTTCTTAGCGGCATCCACAAAAATTACTTCTTTCGTCACTTTAGCTCAAGGCGCTGCAGCAACCAGGTCCCTACGAAAGATTAAACGACGTTGACTGCTACCGAGGATCTCGTACCTTCGCTACCACGACCACAGTGCGGCTGAATTATACGTTAGGTGGTATGGATGTGCTTCAAATATTAATTATGGTCTTGTACGCATCCTCATATGCGCAACGCCAGTTGTTACGTGGTTTGATATGTACTACCTTATAATGGTTGTATGTGCCCTTTTTTTTTTCTTTCAGAAAATGGCCTATGACAAAGTATTGTATTTTTTCTGAATATGTAACAGCAAATTCTAAGCCACAAGCACATAAATTAAAAAATAATAAATGAATAAAAAAGTTAATTAATTAATTAATTAATTAAAGCCTAATACTATTTTGTTGAAACAGGAAATTCTTTGTTGTCTACTCGTGTTTCAGCTAACATTCTAACTAATTTATCGAAATAAACTTTACTTTTATGTGATAAGAATCAGCTAAATCGTTTTCAAACGACGGTTATTGATATTTTGAGTACACTAACACGGAACGCTAGACAAAATATACAGTGATGAAGCGTGGCCATGTGCCAAGGTAGACTACAGTAGACTATACATTTGAGCACGAGCCATTAACGCGCATGCGGGTCACATCCAATATATGTGTGTTGTATCGCCTGAGGTATATTACTGGAGCATTCATCCCTAGCTGCTTATATGACACTGGCAGAAAAGTGTACCTGCCCCTACCAGTTTAAAGTCCACAGATAATTCTGGAGTTATGTACAGTCACTGATTTGGCAGCGCATGCCTTGGATCACTCCAGTGCTAAACATAACATAGTACAAGTTCAACTTACTTGACTTAGATACTGAGAATCGTCGTGGTACTTGTACCATATGTAGGGATACACAGTGACTTTCCTCGGAACCCTCTTAGAAATGCGAACAGCCTCGTTGAGTCGCCCTGCCATGAACTGGATGTGGTCATCGACTGTCATCTTCTGATTGCTCAGGTACAACGAAGGGTAAATAGCCTCGCTTCCGTCAAACAGCCATTGAATCCTGTGAAAATTATGCATTTAGTACACTCTTGTAGTCAGAGTAGATATGAAAACAACAAAAAGAGAATGGGCCAAGGTGGTGTATCATGGTCTCCTTTAACCATGGCGGTAAGGGTACGAATTCCGGCGAGGCCACTTCCGATTTTTTAATATGGGAAGCATTGTCGTTGGCAGACGGGTTTTCTCTCTGGATACTTACGTCCACCCCAAATTACATTCCACTTTGTTCCATATTAAACCAAGTATTCTTGCCCAAGCCTTAGAGTTTGATGTTAAACTTTGACCAAATCTCTCCACTCTAATATGCAGCGAATTTATAGTAAATTCTTTATTTATATAACTTAAACAAGTCTACAGATTTTGAAATTCTTCCAAGATATTAATTACAATTCTTATTCCGCTTGTTTTAATGCCGCCAATTGGGGTGAAGTTGACGACTGGGGTGAAGGTAACCCCAAAGTTAGAAATGTTTAACACAATTTTTAATCCATGTCCTGTATTGAAGCTTAAAATATCATAATGCCTCATCAGTCATTTGATATTGCTGTAAACGATAAAAATTGCTACTTTCTAGATGTGGGTTTACAATTATATATATATGTATATATATATATATATATATATATATATATATATATATATATATATATATATATGTGTGTGTGTGTGTGTGTGTGTGTTATTATTCGGTCAACTCTACCACATTAGTCAACTTGACCCCAACTGACGATACTAAATATTTTGAATCAAGTGTCAGCAATATGTCTAATGAATCGCTGGACAAGAATCAGAAATTAATTTCATTAAAATTTTAAAACCAGTGCAGAAATAAAATATTCCTTACCGGGGAAATAAAGGGATTAATCGAGTGCGTAATGGCTATGTAAGAATGATATGAGAATCTGCACCAACGTTTGACTGGAGTGTTAAGGGAAACACAAGTATGAAAACTGTCTGCAATACAGTCGGTTGTAACTGAGCCATCCACCTCCAAAGTACGAGTTATGTCGTTTTTCCGCATAACCATATTCTCCAATTAACAGTTAACGAAGGAGATTAGAAAGTCGAAATGCAGTTTCTACTACACTGAATTACTACATTTATATACCATAGTTGTCCGCTCAGTGGTTAGAGCTTCTGGCTGCTGGGTCAAAGGGTCCCGGGTTCGATTCTCGGTCAGGGAGGTTCATATTTACAGTTGACTCTTCGTGTTTATTTATGGGTTTTGTGGGGTCCCCTCATCCCCATAAAGCGGAAGACAATGGCGAACCACCACATAATCACTTCGTCGTCCTCGGAGGGTGTCGTAGTTTTCATTACCCCCCTCCCAACCACGTGTCTTTGGGAAGAACACCACATACATTCATATATAGGTTGAGTGGGGAGGTAAGGGCAATATTCTAGGGTGTGATAGTACTGGTTATTGTGATCAAAAATGTTCATATGAACGTGGGGTAAATATGTGACGGTTGTCGAGATAGTCCGGTTTGAATGAAAAACACTGACAACCTGTCAAATTAATCTTATTGTTTTATTCGCTTTAATGTTCTCGTTTCAGTGACAAGGAGATGACAATAAACGAAAAAAAATGCATTTAACGAGTTTTGTATTTTTTATACTGTATTTTACGAAGAAATATAACAAATTTTTGTTTAACACACCTTTCCGTAACAGAAATAACAAGATTTTAAGCAAACTTACTTTTCATGTCGTGTATAGCATTTATCGAAAAAATGCACGTGTTGTACTATTTAATATGTTATAAGATAACATACTACATCTCCTTGGACGTGAACATGATACATATCCATGATTATAGTATCAGTGTGCGAGTGCATTATTGGTTGAGTTCGTCGAAGGATAAAATTAAAGATTAGCGCTTATCGAGATGAATAATTCTGCGATGCATTACAGTAGCATGTGTCATCGATAGGACATTGAGCAAGTCATCTGAATCAATGTTTGTGAAGAGATATTTGAAAAGTGTCGCTTTAATTAACTATTGATTACTAGGACAGGTTCCTTTTAGCAGAACAAAGAACATTGTATTTTATGATCTTAAAATAAACGAACTTTTGAAAACGAGAAAAAAATTGCACATGTCTAACTAGCAGTCGTTATCACAAAATCAACATGTATTGCAGTACTTACAGCATAGCATATTATATGATCTATACCAACTACGCCAAAAAATTACAGTTTTTTTAAAGTAAAGTGTCTATTTTTAATTCATACAGATAAAATAAATGACCCTGACGAGAGTCGGAAACATAATTTGAACAGCAGAGGTTAAGGTACAGGATGTTTTAAGAAATTGTATAAAAAGACAACTCAATAAAAGCAGCTTAAACTATATGAATATGTACTTCAGTGCAGTACAACTGCAATGTAACAAGGCAACAAACATAATTGTGAAATAAGGATTGATCCAACTGGGAGAAGGCCTGCTACTTCCACTTGGAATACCAAAGAAAGCAACAGATGAAGATGATAATTAAAAGTTAATTATACAAAAATTCATTAAATATTAAAACAAATTAACCTTTACACATTCCGTGTTAAGCAAAGCGTTGCAAACACATAAAACAAAATGAGTTACAATTATTCGCTAAAATTAATTTTGAAAATAGCCCAGTAAAATCACATGATTCATAAAAAACACAACGAAAAACAGTTAAAAGTTCTGCGAGGTTCGTAAACGTAGTGTATATTTTTTTAAATTTTCATTAGACAAATATATCCGGCAACGGTTAGCAAAGTTAGTAAAACCTGCAGTGATAACACTCAGTTTTAAGTCATAAAAACTTACTAAACTACGAAATGGACAAAGTATATTTCATCAAGTTTTTGGTATCGTTCGATTTTGAAGGTATTCCTTGTCCAACAGTAATATTTGTGAATATCCTATTTTATCTAACTGTATGGCGTTAGAATGAGTTTCAACATTTCTTATAAGGTTTGTTTATATACCATTATGCGATAGTATACTTTACTTTCAAGTGAAAAAATTAAAAACTTTTTTTAGAAGAATAAGGGCTTGAAACAAAAGAAATCTACAAAAATTAAAAACTGTAATTTTTAAATTTTGGAATATGATAATATCTAGGCCTCTATCATATCCAAAGTTCAAAAATACTTGCATTTCGATTTGAAAATAATTTTACTATCCGCAAATATCTGCGCGAGAGGATCGTGAAACTTCTCACCTCACCGCTAGGTTTAGCGTGATTTGAAGACAGATTGTTTTGCCTACTAGTTACATTTACTGAATTACAATAGCAGCCCTATTGTGCTCCCTGTGTTCTGAACAGGGTTCACCAAAATAGACTACGTTACGTGTCCATACATGTATAATAATAATAATAATAAATAACGTATTCATGTCATATTATTGAACGATGCTGATCAGGGTCTTGAGATGGAGAGGTACAATTTTAGAAAATGTATGTCCCATTTCCCGATATGCGACGGAAAACTGTTACATATAAGCTAATTTTAATCCAACGGCAATACATGCACATGAGATATTTGGTATGAAAAGAAATGTGGTTGTCTTCGTTATTAGCCTACTTTCCGAAGGCAAAAGTGTGTTAATTAGTGTGTGTGTGTGTGTGTGTGTGTGTGTGTGTGTGTCGCTAAAAACTTTTGAACCAGTGGAACGAAATTAATATAACTTTGTACACATGTAGATCTTTGTAATCTGACATAACTTTTTTATGTTTCGTTTACGCCATGTTAATATTTATAAAATGTCGGCCATTTTAACATTTTTCGATCAAGTTAGATATCTGAGAAACCGTACTTTAGAATTTCGTAAAACTTGGTACACATAAACTACGTACAAAATTGACTTGATTTTCGTGTATTTTGTCTATCCTGTGTGCATATTTTCAAATTGGCGGCCATTTTAAATATTTTTAGCATAGTATCACATATCATAGGAAATATTTATCAGAATTTTACCAAACTTGGTATACATATACTACATATAAGACTGACTTGACTATAGTGCATTTAATTCATCCTGCGTACAATTTTTCAAAATGGCGGCCATTTTTTATATTTTAGCATAGTATCACATGTCTTAAGAAATATTTTTCAGAATTTCATTACACTTGTTACACATATACAACATAAAACGCTGACTGGATTATTATGCGTTTCGTTTATCCTGCGCGCATATTTTCAAAATGGCGGACATTTTTATATTATTAGCTTAGTATCACATATCATAGAAAATATTTTTCAGAATTTCACCAAATTTGGTATATATATATATATACTACATACTAGGCTGACTTAAATATAGTGCATTTCTTTCACCATGCATGTATTTTTTTTAAACGGTGGCCAGTTGTATATTTGTTAGCATAGTATCACATATCTTAGGAAATATTTTTCAGAATTCACCAAATTTTCTACACATATACTACATACAAGGATGACCAGAATATTGCGTATTTCGTTCATCCTGCGTGTATATATTCTAAGTGACGGCCATTTTCATATTTTTAGCATAGTATCACATATCTTAGGTAATAATTTTCAGAATTACATCAAACCTGGTACAAATATATAACATGCAAGGTTGACTGGAATATTGGGCATTTCGTTCATCTTGCGGGCATATTTTCAAAATGGTGGTCTTTTTATATTTTTTGCATTGTATCACATATCTTAGGAAATACTTTTCAGAATTTCACCAAACTTTGTACACATATACTACATACAAGACTGACTTGAATATTGGGCATTTCGTTCATCCTGCGTACATATTTTGAAAATGGCGGTCAATTATATATTTTTAGCATAGTATCACATATCTTAGGATATATATTTCAGAAATTAACCAAAATTGGTACACACATACTACTTACAAATCTGACACTACTTTTGTTTTTTCTTTCATTCTGTGTTTATACTTTTCAATTGCGGACATTGTATTTTTTAGCGTAGTATTACATCTCTTACGGAATATTTTTCAGAATTCCACCAAACTGATTACACATATACTACACACAAAGATGACTTAAATATTGCGTATTTCATTCATTCTGTGTTTATATTTTTAAAATAATGGACTTTTTATATTTTTAGCATAGTATAACATATCTTGGGAAATATTTATTTAAAATTTCACCAAACTTTGTACACATACACTACGTAAACAGTTTTAACTTTCAGGAAAAATTTGCACCCACTTTGAGGAAAATAAGGCTTATCAGTTATGTTGGTAACTTCTTGTTTTGTATTGTTATACGAACTGAATTTAATGTGTGTGTACTATACTCAAACAGCGAGTTCTAGTGGATGCCAACTTAGCAGTACGCAAGGTAGCTTGAAAAAATCATAGTTGTAAAAAAAGTGTTATGACTTTATGACAGTTATGCTTCGTACCCATTCGACAAATCATAACTGTGGCTATAATTTCGGCTTAGAATTAATATGTTACGTCGCTTATTTTAAGAACGCATTACTACTTATACAACTGGTTACATCATTAACAAATAATTTATCAAGGAATTTATATATCATAGGATGCGTGGGATTTTATACAACGTGTAACATGTAGCTCACTCGTTGTTTTGATGTGAAGTCAGGAGCCTCAAAACTGTCTTACAGTTACCGAAGTCGACAAAGAAAAGGTCTGCGTTGATAAAAACATGGCCACCTCTGATGAAATAGTGTTTGACGGTTGTCACTCTGAATTTCTTCGAAATCGGACACCACGAAGGGTTCAGTGGTAGCAATAATATTTCTTCGGCCGCTAACAAACAACGCTATGTTTTGCTGTAGAGAAAAATACCATAGTCTCCACAAAATAGTTAATTCACTTAACGTTTTAGCCTGAAAAGTTGATAAGAACAAAATCACAGTTGACTCAAGTACGGGACACCTCGTCCACCTCCTCACGTTCGTCATAATTTTCCAATAATGAAACTGCAGTTTTAGAAATCACAAACGTGCCATTATATACGTGTTTTAAAATATGCATTAAACATATTTTGTCAGTAGAAATATCAGTATTTGTGAACGTACAAAAGAGTCAATAAAATAATTATCTGAAGTCTTGAATTTGGTTTTGCAAGTAGACAACAATTTCAGGTACAAAGTTCTGAGTGTAACGAAATTAACTGCTTAGTAATGTGACATGCAGTCACAAATCCGAATGAGTAAGCGGCATATAAGAAGCCATTTTGTTACAAATAGCCCTGATACATACTCGTTGTTTTCTGCCATGACCTGGGTCGGACAAGTTGGAGCCATGTTTTTTGGAGTGTAGTTATAGCAGAACGGAAAGGCATAGTATCCCCATTTTCCTTGAGGTCGGATCTGTCTAACCAGTTCTAGAGTTTCTTCCAAAAATTTTCGAGCAGCCACTTCGAACCGACGTTTCGCCTGAAACCAGTTCCCCATACTTTCAGTTCATTTTGCAACATTAAAGTACACTGTTAAATTATTTACGTAATTTAACTGAAAAGGGCCAGGGAAAAATATTACAAACATTTCTATATTTAAGCCTAGATTTTATGGTAGATGTTGACGTTAATTTTTTAGCATCGGGCGTAAGAGATTATTTTAGTACATTAGTATTTTAATTTAAATATTCATTACGTAACTATTTACATGCTGTAATTATCTGAAATATTTAAGCTGTGTGTCATTAATGATAATTAAGTTATAGCGTGCGAAACACATGAACATCAAGTAAACTGCTACAACAATGAAAAAATCATATCCACGTAAGTAAAACACAGTTCTTCGAATTGTGCGAATTTAACAAGCTTGGAACTTTATTATCTTATTGGTCACACATCACTAAATTTCACCATTTTCCTCCTTGACCGTTCATGCCGTACTAGGTATTATCATTATGTAGACTGCCATGAGTCATTTGGAAAGATCATTTGATTTTAAATACTATGTCATAGTTACTTATTTATCATGTGTATTTTGTGCCGTGAGACTAACCACTAAAATGTCTTACACCTGCATCTGTATACAATAAATTCACCTGTGGATTAAGTGGTACACAAACCCAGAATTCACTGACAGGTGGTTTTACCATACTTAATTGTTTCGCAATTATCTCTAAGTTTTAAACCTTTTTATTAATTTATGTCTTCACAGTTCGAGATTGAGCCGTTATCACTATATATGACACTGAGCTGACTGAAGCTTGCCATCATTTTTGTCCAGAAATGTAAAGATGTCACATTATTCACAATATCGTTTAAACATAAATCTGAAATATACGAACTAAAATGTATTTTAAGAATTATTAAAAAAATACTCAGTAGTTTTGGCGTGTATGAAATGACATGAAGTGACGATAACATTAGAATTACAGTGCCCTGAGTTCTAACTCGTCCGGGACGTTGCGATATGTACCGAGTGCCAATGAAACACCTACCGTAAATAATGAGTACAAACTCTTTTGCGGAGCGTGTTTCGATATGTTTCTGCGGAGTTGCGGGTTAACGAGGTTCTATGATGTCAATATTTAAGGAAGCTAACATACATAATAGTGGTGCTAGTATTTAGCTACGGGTGTTGGAAATGTGATTTCTCATTATGGTTTCTGTCTCTTTGCTACTATTTTTTGTCTCTTGAAGACTTACGTGGCAATAAAATACATATTTTTTGCATAAAATAACTTACTGATAGTTAGGTTAAAAAAATTTGTAGTGTTGTCCACAGCAATTACTATTCCTCAGAATGATTCCCGTCTTATTAGAATATTGATTTACAAGTCTACAGATTTTTCGCAAACAAAATGTACTGCTTGCGATGAAAGACAATACGAGCATTTTATTTCATAATTTTATTAATTAAAGGATATACTGTAAACAATACTGGCACTATATAGTCCAACAAACGAATTTAAATACAGCCTTTTAACTACCGTTACATTTGTAACATGAATATATCTAGGGTCAAATTACAATACATTATTATGTTTTTATTTTTACGTCTGAAATATTGATCTTGTACACACCTGCGCCATATGTTGCCTACAAAAGTATCAACAGTTCCGCTGTCGGCCACTAGTGCCATTCGATACGTGAATGTTTCCATTTTGATTCCTCCTAGCCTCCATAACCTAAACGGATAATTTAACGCATTGATTTATGCTTGGGAATTGTTAAAAGCGCGGAACTATGCGCTGAGTAATATTTTTTACTTATTTTGACTCAAATAACATAACTATTCCACAAAAATAAAATAACATTGATTAATTAAGTAATAATTTTCTGCTAACGTAGTTTGTATCACCGGCCATTTTCCTCGTGGAGGATACCGCGATGTAGAAGCGGTGTCCACAGGCGACGTGCATACGAACTCAAGATTTGCATTCGCTACCTCTGCAACGTCATCAAACTCCGAAAATTGCAGTGCGGTAGCGAACTACGAGGCTTTCATACTCAGCCCAGTTCCGAATGCGGTGAACACAGAGAAAATAGCTTCTCAACGAAACGAAACTTGCTATGTGTAATGTTCGAACTCAGGTCGCAGGTCACCAAATTTTACAAATAAACGATACAAGGTACATGTTTCGCTTATGAGAGTCAGCCTTCGTAAAAACCACGTTTTCTGAATTAACTTATTTTACGTTAGAACCTAATTTGTATTACAATTAATTGGCTTTTATATGAAACTTGATTTGTCATTACCAGTTCCATTTGAACATGAACATTATAGAGTAATAGCTTGCAGTTTGCTAGTTTTAGGCCCAAAATTAAATTCTGGAGAATATTTCTAAAAAGACTCCAGGTGCCAAAACTAATTTTATTTTGAACACGTACAGTACAATATTTCTTAAGTATTTAATTCGCGTACAAAATTCTTCTGTGACCTAAGTTACAATTATTATATAAAGGGTTTCCGTTTTGAATACCATTCAACCACCGTTTAAGGCTATTAAGTCACTTTATAAAAGAAAATATCTGGCACATTGTTACACCATAAATGGTGCGAAGTTATCTCACTAACTGTACCACTAATAACTTATTTTCCTTTTCTGCTGTATCTGCCATCGCTTCGCCACTGCTTTCTGCGCTCAGGATAAGTACCAAACAATCACTGTCGGCATGGCCGCTACTCGCTTTAATTTATACTGGCCATGGGCCTGTCTGGATAATTCTCCACACTACCCGAAGCAGCAATAAGTAAAGCCGTATCACAACGTTCGAAATGACCGGACTAGTTTCTATGCATGCTTCGGATCTCCGCGCACAAAGGCACATCCCAGATAGAATAAGGTTATATCTGAAATTAGCCAGATCTGGGCCAGATATGAATTAGAGTATTTAGAGTATATTTCTCTATCCCTGATGCCAGATTTGGTCAATTTCAAATCTAGCCAGATCTGGCCCAGATACACTTTTTTCATATGGGATAACGTTACCTATAGATGCGTACTCCACAACTGCCGGGTAAATAATTCACGGAGAAAGGACAATCACACACATAAGAATAGGATTTAAACCGGGGGGGGGAGGTAGGTAATTTTATGCAGCCACAAAGGGTGCGGAAGAGAAAATGTGTCGTAACACTGGGCTCTTTTTAAGTCTGTTGGACCAAACAGACTCCGTAAATTATGGACTTTTGTAAAGTAGCAATCGGTTATTGCGGATAACATTGCGTTTAGCCCGAGAGCCACTGCGCCATATCCTGGACACCACATCTTCCATACGTTTCAAAAAATTTTGTCAACCATTCCAGTTATTGCAAAGTTTCAGGCAGTATAACTTTTGACTGTGCAGATTGTTCAAAAACGCGATTTATGTTACTTGAAATACCTCGTTCGCTTCTCTCTGGTCGTAACATTTCATCATTATTCACTAGCTGCTAAGGATACTACCTACCTCAGAGCTCTGGAGAGACCAAGAATAGGTATTCATATGTTTAATTTAATAAGTCGTCACGTATACCACCAATGACGTTTGTGTTCACATTGCTTTGGGATATATTAGGGCATTATTTTAAATACCCTGATAGCCAAAAACATAAGTATTTTCATAATCAGAAAACTTTCGGAATCTTTGTCTAGTAATTTTTTCCTACATTTTTATTCCTGTGTCAATATTATTCTCATCTTAATGAAGATAATGATTTCTGCCTAAAACGTAAATAATTAAAAATGACTGAGCGTTAATGAATATAATTAAATATGCAAATTCCTATCCTTGCTAATGCCAAGGCTCTCAGGCAAGCAGCATCCATAATCCTTAGCTACTGTCGAGAGAAGTCACACATACTGATTCATTGAGGTTTTCTTTGGATGTATTTAAAATTGTGTCTAGTACTTTGTGTAATGTAGGCCTACTACTATAATTAGAATTCTTCGAAGTTTTAGGAATGTTACCAGTTTTAGCGAAATCCGTTTATAAGAAGGCTTCTTCTAGGCTGACTGCCGGGTCAAGAGGTCTATTATGTAATTTCACATCTGGTACACAGTCCTCTTGTGACTGTATTTCGAGAACCACAAAGATTAAGACAGTCACTCGCGACTGTCGTAGCCTAATACTGTATTTTCTAACCCCTCTCTTTACCAGAATCTCAAAATGCTTGGCAACATTGTTGGCTGTGCTCGGAAAACATGCGTGTATATTACTATACCATATGTTCTCAGTTTTCACATAGGATTTTAAAGTATTGATTACTAAAATTTCATTAAAATAATGACTAAAGATAGGTATTAGTTTCTTTTTATGATTCTGATCATAAGTAGAGACATGAACTTTTCGCGAAAAGAATTTTGCCCCACTTTGTTCCAGTGCCTTATGTGCACGTCTGCATTTCTGCTTCACATATATTGGCAGCGTGCCTTTGAACTGTGACGTTTCTCATTTGACTGTACCAATCACAATAAGGTTACTGTAACACCACACGTCTGTGATTTGCGTGTAAACCCCACGACACACGAATGTCAAAACATCCAATCTCTGACCGTGAAACAAGTCTGCAGACGTGCACACAAGTCACTGACACAAAGTGAGGCAAATTTCTTTTCGCGAAAAGTTCATGTCTCTAATCATAAGTTATATCACCAATTTCATTCGTCTCTAAAACACTGGTTTCTAGTAGGAAGTAAGTGTAGTACCTAGTAAGAGATACCACTAGTACTGTATTAGTGTATATTTCCGCCAAGATGTAGCGGCACACATACTGCAATAAACTGGTCATTTGCGGCGGCAATAATAAACACTGAGCTGTAATATAGGAAAAATATGATATATTTGAGGAACCAAACCAATAGGTTTAATATTATATATTCAATAGTATTTGTTTTCCTAGGGGTATAGTTGCATAACGAAACATAAAAATGTCGGCTATTTTCATGCGCTTTTACCCGTAAAACACACTGGGATACGATCTTTGCATAAAGCTAGTCACGAAACTTGTGAAAGACAGTCACGGAATTACAGAATACGAATTAAAATGTTAGAGGATGGGCTGCCAGATACGTTAATCATTCTAGCTAGCTGCTCCCATTAACATCCTTATAAATTTTGCTTTACATTCCCATATAACGACATATTTAATCAAAGCCGGTAACACAGCGGAATAACTCCTGTATATGTGCTAGGCAGTTGTTTCACGAGACGAAATTTCCTAGTCACTGCTCTTAAAGTAGAGTGTCGATACTGCATCCCAGCATAAAAATTACATCCCGTCCCCAATGACGTTAATCCTCTATTTCAATTTGGTAAATAACAGGCTCAAGGCTGAAGGTCGATTGCAGAGTCACGTGAGGAAAACCTTGAGGTTAATGTGAAATTAAGGAGAACTTAAGTAAATTCTGAGAAATTTTCTTTTGCATTGCACAGTCAGGAAACTAAGATATCTCAGTTGAGGTGAAGTGTTAACACGATATTTGCGAGAAAAATAATTTCTCTTCATTCACTAACTTGCGAATGTAGCTAAAATGTATATTATTTTCCATTTATGACGCACAAAATTTAGATGACGGTGATTTGATAATATCTATTTAGTATTTCCCACACTGTAGAGTTGAATAATAAAGCAAAATAATAATTAGCGAACAAAAGTGCCATTAAAAACACGACATCGCTTTCGCGTAAAAACGTACAACGAATATAAATTATGTTGTAGATACTAGTGCGTTCTTTCCTTTACGCAATGGTTATGTTCCTCTTCTTAAATATTACCAATAAATTGAAAATAAGAATATTATTCTCCCCCATGTGTGGAATTCTAAACTATATTTACGGCCGCCATGACTGATTTGCAGCTTGGGAAAATCTTAAGGGAGGTCTGACGACACCGTAAGGGTTCCTCAGTTTTCCCTTAGATTTCACTCACTTATCATCTCTGTAATGAACTTTTCTCACATTTCACTCAGAGAGGCTTTAGATTTTACTCAATATGACTGTGCAATCGGCCCTGAGTTAGCATATTTTAACTTTACCCTCACGTTTTATCTTTAACTTGTGTTGCCTTATCTATTATTGTGGTCAAATAGTCTTTATCATCTAAATGGTCCGACGAAGGCTATAGGCTAGCACCTTCGTGTAAAAATATGTACTTAATTTCTGTACTGGATGTCCTTCATTGAACTAACCTAAGTAGTGACATATTAGTAACATTCTTTTTACGTTTATCAGACAGGCATATTTTGATTAACGAATATACAGTTGAAATCAAACAACTTGTTACAATAATTGGTTAAGTTAAGCCACTAAATCAAGCATTTAAAAAACTGTAATTAATTTTTGGGGTTTACGCAGACAGGAAATCATAGCAGCGTTTTAGAATAACGTTGTACGTTGGTGTTTTATAATGTGGTATTCATATATAGAGCCAGATAGTTTAGCGTTTATGTCATATTAAAAAGAAGGAGCTATAAGGCCCACAAAAATTAACAATCTAAAGTATTAATTACTTGTTTTAAGTGAAAGAAAAATTCCCACGCCCTTATTCAAAACAAAATAATCTACACATTTATCTGTGTTAAAGAATGCCACTCATAAATATTTAAAATAATAATTTTTAATTGGTCTTATATTAATTTTTGCTTAAAATGTGACATTATTTATCATTATATTTATTGTAATTTTTAAAGCTTTAATATTTGAATCTGACGTTGTCCACGTTTCAACTGTGGGCTGAAAATCTTTTGTAATGTATTCGTTGGTCTGCTGCCAAACCAAAATTAAGTGGTTTGATTTGTTTTCGACCGGATGTGAGCTGCAAGAATTTGAATTTATTAGGATTATCCATTTAAGTTAGGACTTATATTATACTTTGATAATGAAATTTTAAGATAATAAAACTAAGGATTCGCAAAATTGCCAAATAATTTATGAATGTTATGATGCGTCATAACCTTAATTTTTTGCAAATATTGATAAATGCGCAAAAACAGGAAAGGTGATAATATAAGATAATCTGAATGAATTGAATTATAACTTTCATAGCTGAAAGTCACTGAAGTAGTCGTTGACCTCAAGCAAGCTACGTGAAAGTCTGTTTTCTGAATCTAAACCAGATCAGTGGCACAATAATAAAAGAAGAATAGATAAAATATTTGTGCCATTCTCGACGAACTTCACAACATTTTAAAAGTGTTTTCTTCAAAGTACAACGGAATTTTTTACCAACACATACAGGATAAATGTTAAGTGAAAGTGCATTAGAAAGTGAACACTTTCCCCACCCAGTTCGTTAGAGAGAAGTCATTATTTGCCAGCGCACAGAGTCGTACAGTCGCCTTACATTCATCGACGGCCTTCTTGTTTGCAGACGAAAGAAAGGGGGATATACTTAATTATCGGCTCAAAGAAGTTGTTGAGATCTCTGTCTACGAAGCTCACAGCCACGGAGATAAGATAGAGAATTATTGTGAAAAGTGAATTCTTGAAATTTCTTAAATAATGATGTTTTGCTAGTTGTTTATATTAAAACATTTAATTTCAATAATGTAAATTTTATTTTAAAAAATCACTAGTTAATGTTTCTTAAGAAATTTAATTTGAAGAATTTGCATTTAATTCTGTTGGCAAGCTTTAAAATTGTTTTATTAAGAAATTAACTATTGCAACATTGATTCTCTTTCAAAACTCCCTAGCTACAAAGTTAGGTAGCGGGTACCTTACAAACGGCAGTCGGGTGTCGTTTAATGTAAAATATTCAGAAATGGTAATTCGCCAATATTAACAGTTTACGATTCTGCTTGATGTTGCCAAAATTAACTGATTTGTTTTCGGGAGATAACGGAATTCACCCGACAATATTTTGCATAAAATAACATAGGTGGCTACATTTTCAGGAGAGTTCCTTCACTATATTAAGTAGTGTTTGCTTGCTTTGAAAATCTTCGACATCGAAGAGATTTTTGTGTTAAACGCACAAAAAAGAATCCTACACAGCAATTTTACTAAGTTCTTGACAGATGTATTCCATAGTGTAATTTCCCGGGCTGGTTTGAACGCGCACAGTGATCAACATGTATCGCACGAATAGTAAACGTAGATTTCAGTGTGTTAGTAAAATTATTAATCCGGAGTGACATGTAAACATTGTGTGATCTCAAACTGGATATTGTCCAAACCAAAACAGTGAAGGAAAAAAAAAAAAAAAACAACGAATCTAAAAAACCAAAATGGAAAGTATTTATTGTAATATTTCGATACGTCCATATTATATAATAATAGGGGAGAGTCACCTAAGAGTGCGCATCCCCTAAGAGTGCGCAGTGGCATTTTCTGGCAGTTGGCAACACTTAAAAAGCTACGTATGAATTTAGTTGGTGCGTCTATGTGAGGCAAGCGTATGGTGGAGAACTAGAACTAATTCAAGAGTTTTTGTAGATTTGAGAGGTAAGTAATTGATTTTTATTACTTTGTTGTA